>FIZR01019588.1:0-21547 GCA_900060175.1 Ferrisia virgata | reverse complement strand
GAAATTTTGAAATTTGGTATGCACAGTCAGCAAGGGATCTAGATGTGCCTTTTGAGAGTTTTGACTTTTTAGCCGCATTGCACTCCCTTACAGCTGTGAAAAGTGGTTTTTCGACTGATGGTAGCTCCTCTCCAAGTTGAACCAAGAAATTGAAATTTGGTATGTACATTTAGTTAGAGCCCTGAATGTGCCTTTTAAGAGTCCTAATTTCACAGTATCATGGCACCTTTTTACATCTCTAAAGATATAGTTTTTTTGGTGACGTTTTTCTTGATTTTTGTTCCTCGCATAACTCCCCTCCAAATTGAGCTAGGAAGTTAAAATTAGATATGTAGGTTCAGTATAGGTTCTCGATGTGCTTTTTGGGAGTGTCGACTTTTCAGCTATATTGCACTCCCTCCCTCGTACCCCTCACTTCGAAAAGATTGCTATATATCGGTTTTTCTCATTTTTTGAGTTTGTTTCTCGCACTCCCCCCTCCCCGCGTGAGATAGGTAGTTAGAATTTGGTACGTAGATTCAGCATAGGTCCTGACTTTTTAATCCCATTGCACCTGCCTCTCCCTACCCTTACTATCGATTAGGCGATACTTTTTTTCAATTTCTCTAATTATAATATTTCACCAAAATCGGGCTGAAACAGCGATGCTTTTTTTTTATTATTTTTTTTTAATTAGTTATTCCTTTTTCTTTCAAATAAACAAATTTTATAGGCTAAAAAACAAAACAAAACTCTTCAAAAACCTCTAAATGTTCCTATTATTACAATATGGTTAGCAGCGAACTAGGAATTGGAATTGTACCTGTGCCTCGTGATGAGTCTATTTAACCACCTAACATCGGCAGAATCATGAGCTCCTGGGTTCACTAAGCTATCACAGACCCTTAGCCTTAGTCTGTCACCAACAATGTATGCCAAACGAAACACAGCCATAAGGACGAAATTTATTTTTGAAAGTACCCACCAACCACAGGCGTTCAGTTATGCTACGCTTGTAATTTGAACAGGAAATTTTGGACAAATTCCATAGCAGTAGGTACGCAGCATTGACACAATTTAATCGTCGTTCTTATTATCAACCAATCATACCGCTACATACGTCATCGTCATTATCATTTATCTTACACTGCCGCATAACGGTAACGATACCTTCAGCAATACCCTCCTCACCAAAGACGACGACGACGCTTAAATTGCACTCTACCGAACACTTACTATATTCGATCAAGTACGCAATTAAGTATACGCGTCATTTTGATAATAATTACTTATATGTATTCTCGAGTACACGCGAAGCTTTTGAAGGTCTTTTCATTCCCTCCTTCTATGTGCTCGTTCTCCGCGTACCTTCGTACTATTTGCAGTCTTTGTTGTTCAGACACGACCGATGCTGATACCGATACCGAGAGTCAGACGACGGACGTGATTTTCGCCCGGATGAACGCGCCAGCGAATTCTCCAACCCATAACTATGCACCATCCACAGTACCTACTACATAGGGGTGAGACGTGATAGCTCGCTTGAAGAGACATACTACCACACACACACACACACACACACACACACATACACGTACGTACGTGTACTTAAATACACCATAAAGTGTAACCTATAGTACACGGGCGACATATCCGTCGAGGGAGTCTGTTCGTCGCCATTCCAATAAACGCAATCCACCCCCTTGATCCTAACCAGTCCACGGATGAGGTAGAGTGCATAGCTGATTCATCACTTCTATTGTTGTTTATTACACTGCAGTGCAGCAAACGACCCGAGGCGATGGTGGCGGCGCATCGCCTCAATCGATACGAGTTTTTTTTAATTCGATCTCGAGCATGTACGTTCACTTATGTGTAGCGAAAAAAAAAAATAATAATAATAAAAAAATAAAAAGAACCTCTAATCGAATTTTTTCTTCTCTCCTTTACCAATGTGCTTTGGTCTAGTTGAGTTCCCTTTTTGACGAGAAACTTCTACTGTGTATGCATGTGGAGTGAAAAAAAAAAAACAAAAAAACAAAACAAACCAGAAGAAGAATAGGGAAACATGGATGAAAAAAAAAAATCAACGAAAATAACGTTTTTTTCACGATCCTTGTTACGTTGGTTGGCAACATTATGTACCATATTCGGTTTCTTGCTCATTTCAGGCCCACTCGTACGTATATTGAGCATACGTGATAATCACGATCCTGTCGCGATTACTTATACTCTACAATATGTATATGTATATCACATACAATAAGGCTTCTAGAGATGATGATGTCGCCACTAATACACTTGCACCTACTACCTACCTTACCTACTACCGCTTGTGCCTTTTAATACACGAAAGACTAAGTTGGTCGAGAAAAAAAATTTATTACCTCGGTATTACGTTATCAGTATTTCGATAAGCGGATTTATTTTAGCTCCCACCCCCTCCCTATTCAATCGAAGAACAATCACCAAAAATGACGAAATATTTAAAAAACCCCCCCCCCTCCCATATCACAATAAGTACATTGGTATCCACGTGGCTTATTATATTATGCAGAATGTTCGATAAGGATTTTTTTTTTTTAAATCATTTCCACGAATACAATTATCGATTTGATTAGAAGAGCGAGAAAGATTTGACTATCGTTGATAGTCGTCGACTGAATTCGTATTCCAATGATAATAATATTCGATGACCGATCGAAAAAATGTTTCGAAATATTGGTACCCATTTTATTATCAGTACCTAGACCTACTTGGCGACCTACGCACGAAAACAATCATATCTCAAAACTCGATCAGCGTCGTTTAAGTTATTTTTCGAAAATATTGTCGTTCTGCCAAAAGCACGAGACGACGAATTACACAGCGTCAGAATATTAGCATTTATACCGCTTCTTCCCACTCGTCAATTTTCTGCATCCTTTTTGGTCTGTCCTCTTTGAATACGAACAATTTGTAACGTGATATATTTCGCTGTGTTGCGTTCAGTTAAGATCCCCCTCCCCCCGCCACGCCTTCTACCTACCGTGAATTTAATTGTTTTTCAAGGAAATTCAACCGTGTGCATTACATTCGTATGTAATTGAAAAAATTGTACAATAAAAAAAGTGTCTCGACTTATGCGCCATTTTAACTCGCTCCCCAAACCCATTTCGTCTTTTCACCTATGCAAGCTTTTACGAAAATTCGTAAAATTCAACGTCTAACGTTGAAGGCGAATTTTTCTGTCTAAAATATGAGAACCACCAGCTAATTCTGAAAAAATTCAAGTCGTATTTATTAGACTATATCAATGACCATATCTTTTTTTTTTTTATTATTCGAAAAAGCTGCAAGAGCCGACGTAACACATCTGTTGGGATTTTCGCTATTTTCTGTAAATGAATAATGAAAGGTGATAAAGAAGAGAGGGAGGGGGGTTCAAATAAATTTTCATACATGCTATTTTTAAGATGATTTTTATGTTTCGCCGAAAAAAACAATGTGGAAGCGAAAAATCACTTCAGCTGGGTCGAATGGATTTCGATGATTATCTTTGTATAAATTGAAATTTTTCGTAAAAATGCCTTTTTTTCAGGAAAGTAACGGAGTAAAACGCTAAATAAGGTCAAAAAAAAAAATCAAAAATAAGCTCTCAGATTTAATCCTACCCTCTCAGTCTGTTTCAAAGTTTTGATAAATCGAACGTAGAACGACCACTTGGAATTTTTTCTTGAAAATTTTTTTAATCAAAATAAAATTAATAAAAGTACACAAATATCATATTAGGTGATTTCCTACATTTTACCCAATGCGAAAAGGTCAGCTTCTCCAGATCTGAACTGTTGAAATTGAAGTAAATGTAAATTACACCTGAGGGAAAATTTTTTTGAAAATATGTTTTTTAAAATATTAAAAAAAAAAACTGTACTGGAAGGTATACGAGGAAAAATAAAATTTGTCGATAGTTTTGATTTTATTTCTAAATAAAATATAGCTTTCGTCCGAAAATAAGAAAATTTCAAGTGTCACAAAGGAGCCAGAATTTTTCCAGGAGTACAATCCCCCTTTCCTCTCGCACACGTTATTTCCCCGAAAAAGGCATTTTTACAAAAAAAAACTTGAATTTATGCAAAGAAAAGCATCAAAATTCGTTCGACCCATCCACAGTGATTTTTCGCTTCCGCTTCATTTTTCGGAGAAACACAGAAATTAGTTTAATAATAGCCTTTTTCGAACCCCCTCCCCACGCCCCCTCTTCCTTATCTTTTGTTATTCATTTACAAAAAATTTAAATTCACCTTAAACATTTTGCATTGACTCAAAAACATGTGTTTTTACGATTCGTTGAAAGAAGAGAAAATCAAAACCAATCATCTAAAGGATGGAGGGGGAGGAGAAGGGAGGGGTTCATGACGATGAAAATAAGCATAAAGAATGTCTGTTTTCGAATTTCATTTTACAAGTTTCAATTTGAACCAGGGGTATGCGTGAAACAAACTCGACGAATAATACACTTCGCGATTTCAGGACCAGAGAGAGGGGCAAGGGGTGTAACGAGACTGCAATAGAAGCATCCAAAATGCATATCCAAAATCGTTACTAAAAATATATGCCAAGGTTCAACTCCAAAAATAGGAGAACCCCCTCCCTCCTCGTTTTGATTCCCTATTCAGCGATTTAAAGACGAGAAATATTTTCAGTTTTAGTCTCTCCGCACCTCCTCACCCTTTGAGCATAATTGAATTTTGACTCAAAGTCATCCCTACTCATGTGTATCAAATTTACCGCCAATGTAAGCCTGCTACCCAAATTTTATTCATTTTGGTCGAATGAAAGAATGAATATCTGAAACAGGACTACTTTCATATGAGCAAGAGAAGGGGAGGGAGGAGGAGGAGGAAAGGATAACCCTATTCGCCCCAGAACGATTTTTTCTACGTAAAAATTTATTTATATTTTCGAAAAAACTGAAAAATTCACCATTCAGAGCTTAGAAATACGTCAAAATACCAATTTTTCAATCCTGAACCTTCAAAATTTTGCAAAATTTTCGCCCTCTTTAGACTTTTCAATTTTCAAGAAAATCTTTCAGCAAACCCAACCCCCTCTCCTCCACTCTCTCCAGAGACCGAGTGTTGTCACGCCACTGCATAGGACATGGCTAGGCTGGTCTCAATGGTCTTTCAGGACCTCAGAACAGATTTTGTTGGTGCTCTTCTTCTCTCCCCTTCATCCATTATAAGTCAAGAGCCCGCAATGGGCTACTTTTCAGTGACAATACGACATAGAATATTATGCGAATAAATCCTTTATTCGATTCGTGCTTTGCTAGTATCACTCGACGACATTTGATCACAGCAATTTTCAACAAAATAACCCATAAATTGATAACAGAAATCAAACAAAGTCTTCTAAGAAATCGAAATGGTACATTTCAACTCCCTAGTTCAACATGGAAATAAAATAGAAACAAAAAGAGCGCCGAATACCCATTCGTCCTCTAAATAATTCCTAGAGACAGAGTTTTGGATGCTCTTCACCCACTACCAAAATTTTGAACACAATTGAGCATTGACTCAAGGTCGTCTTGACTCATATATCAATTTGCTCGTCACTCCAAATTGGTTGGCAGGATTCGAGTACTTTTAGTCGGTATCGAACCAAGCAGATAATTTTAGTTTTACAAAATATTGGGCTCAAGATCGTGACAAGGGGGCAATTCGGTCGCTTACGACTGATACCTTAAGATGATGAGAGGATAAGGGGAGGAGGGGAGGTGGTAATAGCCAAAATTTGCGAAAGAATCATCGTATCGACACGATACGGTGTCTTCATTTCAGAAAAATAAAGAACAAAAACACACTCGATTCTTTCGGAGGCTTATTTACCATTCGCAAGTATATTTATTTACATTACAGAAAAGAAAACCACGGTACGCCTTCGAGTAAAACTAAACCCTACATAGTCTTTCCATGTACGTATTCATTTTGTGGAAAAAAATATTTCGAATTTCTTGCGTAAGCTTACATGTAGCATGAATGCAGCATGAACATGAACCGTCACGCAGTACAGAAAAAATTTCAAATATTTCAACGTAATTTCCACCAGTATTTGGTGTTTTTTTAAGACGATGAGAGATTTATGAAATACATACCATGTTGTTTTTATTCTCGCGCCTGAACAATTTCTACTTAGTTTAGTTTTACGAGTATAAACTTGTACATCTTAGTTATTTCATTTTTTTTTTCTAATATTTTTCTTCAGTCTTAGGTATCCTCAAACGTGTGCAACAAAACAACGAGATGGGAGATAGCTCATGTCATCGCATTTAAATCCTGATACGAAGAACCTCGAACACGTGGACCGAATATTATACCAATGAAGAAGAATAAAATTACACATCCGAAAAGGCCATTTCGTCTAATTGCTCAGCGTGAACGATACGTTCTCCTAACACCTCTTGGGTTACTCACTCACTCACTCACTTTAGTACACACGTACAATAAATTTGATAGATAAAAACCTGCTCTCGTGATGATTTGTTAGGGGCTAGGGCTAGGGCTAGCGCTGGCGCTATATCTTTAATGTTCCGAATGAAATGACCACCAACAACGAACGCGTTTCCGCGTATTGCGTATATGGGTACGTTTTTAGGTACAGTAAAGCACACCGTTATCTTGTATCAATACATTTGAAAACAACTGCTAAATACAACTAAGTAGTACCATCGATAAAATAATCGTTGTCGACTGGCCTGTGATCGGATCACACGCTGTTTCCAGCGATATTTAGACAAACGTCTGTATACATATGTACTAGGTGATTTGTACAGTGCAGTGTACTGTACATATCATTTAGCAGCTGCGTTTGGAATGCGGAATAGTGGCGAGTAAGGTGGGGATAAACCCACCCGAACGATGGTAAGTTTACCAAAAAAAAAAAAAATGAAAAAAAAAACGTACCTACACATCCGCTTTTATTGAATCTTGCCACAGACGTCATGGAGTTAAAGAACGACATTACGGTTAGACGCGAGTTCAACTAAGATATTCTGACCCCCTCCTCTCCCCTCCCTTTCCCCATAAATGGCGATGTGCGGGCGTCTAAAAACTAAAGAAATGAATAATTACAAAATTTCGATGTGATCATCAATCTGAGTGGCATACTTTGTAGGCGAAAATTTTTCTTACAAATTTTGTCCTGTACACATTCTGCCTAATTTCATTATAGAAGGGGTAGGATTTGTTCGAATTCAGTTAATCAAGATGGGAAAATTTCGTATGAGACAAAAATAATACGAAAGTTGTATACTGTAAGGTCCATCATCCAAGACCACGGTTTCAGCTAATTTTTCATTCTCAAAATTTTACACAATGGGACAGGGGGATGATTGGGGAAATATAAAATTTTTAGAATGAAAAATCTGCTTAAACCGTGATTTTAAATGATAGTCCTAGTAGCAGACAACAATTGCATAATTTTTAGTCACATAAAAAATATGTCTATTTTGATTATTTGAAGATCATAAAATTCAAACAAATGCTGCCTTTCAATAATAGCGGTAGGCAAAATGTTTATATTACAAAATTTGTAGGAAACATTATTGTATAGAAGGTTTGCCAATTTGAATGGTAATCGGGTAAAAATTATGAAACTGATTTAATGTTAAATTTTTAGATGCTTGTACAGCATCATGTAAGGAGGAATGGGTAATGAGTCAGACCATATCATAGTTTAACTCGTATCTGCCCATCTACACATCTATGTTGATGCCGTTCCTTAAGTCCATGACATCTCTGCACGGTTGTCAGTATGATTTTCAAGAAATCCCTTGGACGACATCCAAAAAAAACTTTTAAAATAACCTTGGACTTGTTCTGCTTGAAATGTAATTAATAAAAAAAAAACACTAAATTACATGAAAAATTACCGGTAATTACCCGGTAGTTTACTTGTAATTACTCGATAGTTTACTAGTAATTACATATTAGTTAACGGGTAATTACTCATTGTTTTACTGGTAATTACTCGGTAACCAATTGGTAATTACTCGATAATTTACTGTAATTACTCAGTAATTTACCAACAATTACTCGATAATTTACTGCTAGTTATTTGATAGTTTAAAAAATAACTACTCGATAAATTACTATTCACTAATTCGTAATTTACTGATGATTACTTTGATAATTTGCTTCTGATTCCCTGATAATTTATTGGCAATTACCTAATAATTTACTGGTAACTACTTGGTAACTTACTAGTAATTACTTGGTAACTTACTGGTGATTACCTGATAATATACTGGTATTTACTCAGTAATTTTCTGATACTTACGTGGTATTTTACTGGAGATTACTCGCTAATTTACTAATAACTACTCGATAAATTACTATTAACCAATTTGTAATTCATTGATGATTACTTCGATAATTTGCTTGTGATTACCTGATAATTTACTGGTAGTCACTAGATAATTTATTGGTATTTACCAGATAATTTACTAACAATTACTTGATAATTTACTGGCAGTTACTTGGTAATTTACCGGTAATTACTTGGTAATATATTGATATTTACATGGTAATTTACTGGCAATTATTTGGTAATTTACTGGTTATCACTCGGTAATTTACTGGTGATTACTCGGTAATTTACAGGTAATTACGTGGTGATTTTCTGGTAATTACGTGGTGATTTACTGGCGATTACTCGGTAATTTACTGGTGATTACTCGGTAATTCATCAGTAATTACTTCCGACCATGCTTTTTTCAAGTTTAAAGTAATGTGGTACGAAATTTTTTGTAATTTGTAACTTTTTTTCCTAGAAATCTTTAAAAAACAGTACAAAAAACCCAAAAATGTAAAAATTCATAGAAAAATCTCAAAATTGGTCGTCAAAATTTAAAACGTCGCCCCAAAATTTGTTATCTTGATCTTGATAAGAATGTATGAAAAAAAAATTACAAAATTTTAGTACGTAGCTATAAGTATGAACACATCTTCGACGAGAAAATCCGCACGAAAAAATGATAAATTTATTTCCAACACGGTTCATTACACATCTCTCAAGGAGAGTGTTACTATAGCTTGAAAAGAAATCTGCCTATATTGAAATCGATGCATAAATTATTACAAATGACGAGTGTTGGTGGCAGTTGAACTCGTAATAGGGTGGGTCGTACAAAAGCCATGCCATTCTGTACACGTTCTCTTAATTAAGAATACGAACGAAGCAGAGCGAAAAGAAATCTTACTTTTTTGGCACCGTACTTACTATTTTTTTTTTATTTTTCGAATGTGTACAAGTGAACAACGCACGACTGAGGATCTGGTGGTCAAAACAATTATCATTTCCGATAACAATTAAACTCGTTCGATGTGTTATTTAAGACTATATTAATGGATTTTAAATGATAATTGAAACGCTGCTCGTGTAAATTTGTACGCGCATAGGTCTCATCATAAGTGTAATAGATGAACAGGTCGCGAACTTTATTCGACGAATGAAATGGGTAACAGCGCAGTGAACACATATTAAGCGCTTAGGATGAGTACTAGGGTCGGTTGAATTTTGATATCTTTTTGGAAATCTGCGAATGGCAGAGTTACCATAGTTGCGAAATGACCTCAATGCGATGTAGTGAAAATTCAGCTATTTAGCTCAATTTTTCAAACTTGCAAAACTTGACAAAATTTCTCTGGTCAAGATAAGTGATTTTGCCCTACTTTTTACTTTTCGATAAAAATAAGCTGAAGAATTAAATCGGTGTCACAGAATGGAGCCGAGAAGAAGGGGGAGGAAAAGGGGCATTTTAATATTTTTTTGCTCGGGAAAACTGTGCCTTCCAAGACATTTAAATTTTCACCCTCGCATATTTAATTCATCAACAAATTTATCATGAAGAAACTTAGCTCAAATCAATTTGCCAACAATATTTAAAGTTGTGAGGCCTAAAATCATTGCTCTCCACAGGAGTGACCTTGTCCCCAGAAAACCACCTACCCGCAGGTTTCAAAATTCAGTCGTCCTATCCAACTCCGAAAGGGGTAACAGCAAAATGGCGTTAATTCCCACATCAGATCACTATGAAAAACTCGTAAAAAATTTTTGAACAAAATTGGAGGTTCCAAGGTTGGATTTGGTTCATTTTCACGTGAAAACATGAGCATTCTTCCATCTTAAATCATCTTAAAAATTGAAATTTCCAAATTCTCATAGAATTACCAGATTTGAGGGGTGGTGGGGGGATTTATACACTAAACATAATCTCAATTTTTAGACATGGATATGCCGGGGGTCATTTTCTGAAAACGTGACGTTTTTGATGTAACTTTTTGATGTTAAGTTTTTGGTTTGAAATTTTTGATCAAGAACTCGAAAAATTTTAAAAGAAACAGTTTTAAATAATAATAAAAAATCAAAACAAAAAAAATAAGAAATTAAAAACATTAAACATTAAAAAAATTGATTTTTGATTTAAAGTTTTAATCAAAAGTTTAAAAAATTAAAAATTGGAAAAATTTGAAATAAAAATAATAAAAAAATTGAAAAAAAATCAAAAAATCAAAAAATATAAAAAATTAAAAAATAAAAAAAAAATTTTTTAATTAAAAAATTGTAAAACATTTAAAATTAAAAAAATTAAAAAATAATAAAAAAAACTGTAATAAATTAAAATGAATACTTCTTGAGCCGCAGGGTTACATTTTTAATGAGATGTTTTTGATTTTTGTTTTGAAGTTATTGATCAAGAACTTAAAAAATTGAAAATTGGAAAAAGTTGAAATAAAAATAATAAAAAAATTGAAACAAAATGAATTTAAAAATTTTATAGGCACATACGTAAATAAGCAACTCCATAAATTATTAGCGATATAATCAAAATGGTTGAAGCGAAGAAAAAAATTGTACTTTTCTTAAATAAATAAATAAATAATATAAAAAATTAAGAAACGAAAAAGGTAAAAAAATGTAAAAAATTGCAAATAAAAAATAAAAAAATAAATAAATGAAAAAAAAAATTTTAAATGATTAATTTTTACATTGTACATTAAAATTTCCAAGTAGAATAAACGTGCAAAGAAATTAGTGAGCGGATATTTTGCTAGGAAATGATAAAATAAAATGTCAAAACGGAGTGGAAAGAAGAAAGAGTAAACGTTTTCGATTTGAAGTTTTTGATAAGAAATTCGCAATGAAAGATGATTATAAATGATTTGTGCACATTATGTTATAATTATTTTTCCCTGAAAGGGAAAACTACTTTATTCTTTTTTCATACATTTTTCCTATAAATACGAGTATATTTGATCGAAAATCATAGACATGCGGAAAGATGCCCGGAGTCATCTGAAACCTGGACAATGTACCATTCAAATATTTTGGACAAATTTACCCATATCCTTTCAATCATCCATATCGATCTCATTCTCCTCTTCCCTCCTTGCACCATCAATATTTACATTACAGTCTACCAGAAATGTCCCAGCGACACGTTACGAATCCGAGAAACGTAGTATATAAACACGGTCGAACGAGTAACAAGTATACCTACATCGATATAATACGTATTCTAAACGATTAATCAGTTTCAACTCATTGTCGGTTCGCACAGCTATATAAAACATTAAAGAAGAGGGTAAAAAACAATACCAAGCGTACATTTGCTTTAGTTCAAAGCGTGAAACAGATATCGAAAAGTGAGTAGGTACGTGTGGGTGAAGCTGAAACGACGCGACGTAGTTTACTCCCCTATATGCATATTTGGGGTAACGTAACATGCTGCAAATATAGGTACATTTTATAAAGCTCGTCTAGTCTGCATCCATGTCCTGCTTTTTCATCTTTGTATGGTATAGTACCTGCGCTTCGTATATTTCATACAAATACGTACCTACATACACAGCGAAATAAGTATACCATAAAGTACTACAAACATGGCGCAGAGAAGAACTCAAGTGAGAACGACGAGTATCGCTGTTTCTGACAAAACGTATCAAATATCAGCAAAAGTACCTACATAGTATATGGTATGGTATCGATGGGAACCACCGGTATACTCGACGTACATACATAAACACACAACTTGCACAAGCATACCCAAACCCATATGATTTTCGCTACAGTGCCAAGTACCTAACCTACTACGCTAGGTACTGGGTAGGTAAGGTAGCCGAGACTTGTACACAAGGCAAAGAGGATAATGAAATTTTCTACCACCAATGTACGTGGCCTGGCCGGTATTTCGACGAAAAAGCGTCAAAGAAACTTGGTCGCTTGAGATGTCTCTTGTTAACTGATATGTGTTGAAATTTGTCGCCTAGTGCCCGCATAATGTTTCGACTAAAACGTTTTGTCGTTTGTTGCAAAAAGCCCCGCAAAAAAAAAATAAAATAAAAAGAAAAGAAAGAAAAAGACACAAAGAGATTTTCGCCGTTATAAAACCTCTCGTTCTCTCTCTCTCTCACTTCTACGCCCCCTCCTCCGGATTTTTTCCCTCTCACCGACTACTGCTCACTGTCGCACTTTCTATCTTCGGCCAAGCTCTTAATAGACCCTACTCTTTTATTTCAAACTTCACTCAGTACGGGTGCTTTTTTTCGTTCAATTTTCGGGTATTTTTCCACTCGCTGTACGTCTTCTGTTTTTCGGAAATGCGAATATCGCATCCACACCAAGGACGAATTTCAGCCAAGCGTCGTTAATACGAACTAATTGGGATTAAGTCCGATTTAAACGCAGAAGATTTTTCAGTTTACTTTACCCCTCGCCTAGTTTCCCCTCCTACAAGGGCTATACGAACCGCAGGAGGGTTCGAGAACCAACAACCAACCGATGACCTGCAGTCGAAACTTTTCGAACGAACGTTGCGTTGCGTTGGACGGGGAAAAAAAAACAGAGATTTTCATCTCTTCTGACAAGTTACGTGAAAGGCATTATAAAAAGTTGGCGTTTTATAATCGTTCGCTCTACGAATAATGCACCGCGTTTCGTTTGTGTTTTTCCATTGCAACCTGAGTTCCCACCAACATCGATAGTATCAATTTTGGTTGCGGTTTTTCCCTTCTTCTATTTCTTCTTCAGTGTATCGATGTTGCAGAATAAGAATGAGAAGAAGAATGAGAAAACGAATGGACTGGTCAAACAGGAGCGAGTTATAATGAAAGAAGAATGGATTTCTATTTGTACTCTCCAATTTTGAAAATGATTCGTGCTACAAAGTAATTTTGCAGCCTGATTAAAGTTCAATGGTAGCCTAACGGATTTGATTGTTGCGATAATGTTTTTACAATGTGCAAGAGAAGAGGACCGGAATGCGATGGTGAAATACCACAAACATTAGGTATCTACATCAAATTCGTGATACATCATACCTTATATTTGAAAAATTGGAATATGAGCTTAGTGATTAGGAGGTGGTGTGGTAATCACCTTGTATTACTGTTATTACCTAATAATTACCCTATGTTACCATAATTACCTGGTAATTACCCAGGATATAATAATCACCTGGTAATTACTTTATGTAACCGTAACTATCTGGTAATTACACCATGTTATGGTAATTACACTACGTTATGGTTATTACCGGGTAATTACACTACACTGTGGTAATTATCGGACAATGGCACTATTATATGGTAATTACCCACTAATTACACTATGATATGGTAATTACCCAGTAATTACACTACGCTACAGTAATTATCAAGTAATCACACTATGCTACGGTAATTACCGATTAATTACACTATATCACGGTAATTATCAAGTAATCATACTAAATTACACTAATTAACTGGTAATTACACCATTATACGGTAATTACCAGGTAATTACGCCATGTTGCGGTAACTAACTCTTAATTACAATACTTGGTACTCTTTGCATAGTAAGCATCGAAAGAATGTCAGTTCTGGTACTTTTTACATGGTCTGTATAAAATCAACTTTTAAACTCACTGTTTTTCAACAAATAATTATTTTTGTCACACTTCCTTATCATTTCAACATAAAATCATAAAATCAACCAGGGTCAAGGTCAACTAATTTTCCTCAAAATTTCAACTCAAAATCATAAAAAACAATCTAAGGTCAAGATTAAGGTCAACTGTTGACGGGTTAACTTTAAACATTTTCAACTTTTCGCAATATTTCAACTTGAAATCATAAAATCAATCCTTCATAACATTCAACTTTTTTGTCAAACATGATCCAACTGTTGATCAAGATGTGAACAGCCCAGGATTGTTGACCCTCAATGTCACGTCCATCAACATCCAGGCCATTAAAATCTGGCCAAACCGAATTTTGGCCGTCCAAATTTTGATGGTCCACTATTGAAGGTCAACTGTTGACGGACTATTGTAGAATGCGCTATTAAACATTTTCCAATGATAGTATGTTATGGTAATTACTTGGTAATTACATTGTGTTACCGTAGTTACCGTAATTACCCGGCAATTACACCGAGTCAATGTCATGTATTACTGCAATTTTCGGGTAATTGTTATGTATTACCATAATTACCAGGCGACCATCATAATTCACTAGTGATGGACATTCATTATCGTAATTTTCCGGTAATTTATCAGTAATTAGCGTAAATTACCAAACATCACAACGAGTTACTCCGGAAATACTACGAATTACTGTGAAATATTTCCTCTAACAATCACCACGAGTCGTCTAGTTTTGGTAAATGATTTTGTACGCACCGTAATATACTGGTTAGTACCTGGTATTACCCATCCTGTCCATGAGATGGTTTCGTAATTACCATAAATTACTGGTAAATTCATGGTACCGGAAATTATTTTGTAAGCAGTCAATTAATTACTATACATTTTCACTAAGTACGTAGTATTACATAACTTTCGACACATTTATTGATAATTGCCATAAATAACCAGAATGTAATTTTTCTACAAGAGAATTATTTTGAAAAGGCGCCATAATTACCATGAAGTTTGGGCAAATTTTTGTAGTATTTGAGCAACCTAGGTTCAAAATACGAACTTCTTGGTATATACAGCAAAAGGGTTCAGTAATTACCATAATTTATTAGGTAATTACGGTAAATAATTATTTAAATATTGCAAAATAACGGTAATCGTGGTAAACAACGCGGTAATGATGGTAATTACGTGTAAACTGCAACGAATTAGTAATAGAGAAACCTTGAAGTCGAAATATCAACCAATTAAAATAATTTTCTACGATTCGATGAACAATTGAGGCGAGATTAGACAATCAACGAAATCAACTGCTCGCTAGATTCCCAATGATGATAAATTTTACAAAGCCAGAAGGTAAATGGTACCATGCAATCATGCAAGTACACACTAGTTTTTCGAAAGGGGGGAAGGGGGTGAGAAAAAAGTTACGAAATAACGTCTAATGAACGTGCTAAAAATTTGTGGTCTCTGACTTGACCCTTATCCCGCCCTCTCTTAATTTAAAATTTTAGAATTTATATGAAAAATTGAAAAAAAGTTTGGATTTTTTGGATTTTTTTTTATACTAACGTGTCTTAGTAGACCAGTGGGACCAAAAAAACACTTTACGAATTTTTTTTTTCTTTTCAGGGGTTTAAAAATTCTGTTTAATTAAGGAAAAAAATCAATTATTTATAATTTTTTCAAAATAATGCAGTAAAAATACAAAATTTTGTCATTTTTTTATAACATAACAAATAAAAGTATTCTTTTTTTTTTTTGCTTTTTAACTTCAATAAAATTGAAATATTCGACTTTTTTCATTTTTAAACATGGGTTTAAATATCCTGAAAAACAAAAAAAATTGCGAAATTTTTTTCCTCATGTGGTCCACTATGACATACGTTAGCACCAAAAAAGTCGTTTTTTTCAATTTTTAAATCAAAAGGGGGTAGGGTAAGGGTGAAATTAGAGACCTCAAATTTCTACCACGTTCATTTGACGTAATTTCGCAACTTATGTTTCCATACCTCTCTACAACTTTCGAAAAAAAAAAAAAAACTGAAATTGAAACGCCCCAGTACACACATGTGATCTACGAAGGTCACACGAGCTTTGAAATTTGGCCCTTTTTTGAGCTAAAAGGCTGTCTCGATGAACTGAAGCATACACATCGCGTTTACATATATACTTTAAAATGAGTCTGCTTTAACGATCTTTGCACTTGGACTAAGATACGCCGAGCGAGTATCCGAGAAAAACGAAAGAACCACGTAAAATACCTTCCCAAGTGCATACAAATTTCGAATACAAAATAAAATAATCAAATTTACCGGACAAGTATCACGGTTATGCTGTAGTATTGCGATAGGCTGCAAGACGAGGGGGGTACGACTCTCCGCATCGTATCGTTGGAAAGAGAGACCCATTAATTAAACACTCGAGCAAACAGCACCGCGAATACAATGCTTTTGAAAATTACAGGGGGAAAAACTCAATTATAAATACGCAAGCAAACCCTCGACTAAAGACCACTTTCGTTTTTAATAGAGCACCGCGTCGCGTCGCGTCGTCGCTGTCGTACGCCTAAAGTAAAAATACACGGTACCTGTAGTGAGTCTTTTTTTTTTTTTTTTTTTTTTTTTCAAAGTGTTTGAGCGTACCGAAGATTAGCACAAGTCTAATTAAAGTACACCGCTGCAGGCTTTGAAAAATTCTTTCATCGTTGCGTATAGGTTTAGGTATGAGTTGCTAGGCAGGTAAAGGTATACGAACGAAGTGGACCACAGCGGAAATAGGGAATAATAATGAAAAAAAAGCTTCTTTTAAATCTCGTATACGAATACCCAAAACAGCTACTTTGAACGTTAACAAAAATACCCCCAAGAATATTTCTAGACTTAGCAGCTTTCGTCTCGATTTAATGTACCTCTACTTACCTCCATTCTACCTACCTACCTACCCAGTACCTACCAACGTAAGTACAGACACGGACGTATCTTTCACTTGCAGCGGTAAGACTAAAATCGTTGCGACGAGAAGATTTTCTGCCTGGTGCTAAATAAAGGTCCTAATTTTGGAAAATATTTATCTTACGAATTAGGTAATTGACAAGTTTTAAACGTTACTATACAAGCAACAAGCTGGGTAGCCAATCGGAGAATGGAAAATTTTAACCCGATTTATTATTATTTCATATTACTCTTTGGAAGCAGTCTCATCAGAAAGCTTTTAAAATATGCGCGATACGAATAGTACAGTTTTAAGCAATATTTTTTACACTCGACAATCTTTGAATTATCTTTTTTTCTTCCATTGGTGTACGTAAGTGAACCAAAAAAAAAAAAAAAAGAAAAAAAAAGTTCTCAAAAGAAAAGGATTCCTACTACACGATTATTTTTGGCCCAACGAAAGATAATTCTTGAAAAATATTTCGTTCGAGACAATATTTTTACCAAGTACTTTTTTAATACTACTCGAGGCACAGACATCATATTCATGCAAAAAAACAAGCCCTTTGAAAACGGTAATTTTTTTCCTCTCTGTTTTCAGAAAGAGAGTTAAAAAAAAAACCTCAATCACATTGTTCCACAATACTTTGATAAGCATTTCGGTATTTTTTTGTAGCGAGTGTTTTTTTTTTTTTTTTTTTTTTCAATTTTTTTGCAAAACCGAATACTTTAACTTTTTTTTTGGGGGTTTTTTTTTTTTTTTTTTTTTTTTTTTCAATATTTATGCAAAACCGAATACTTTAACGTTATTCGTAGATAGGTAGGTATCTATTATTCATATTTTTTCGCCCAACTTTGTCCAATATGTACAATACAAGATTGCTGATCAAAGAAAAAAAAAATTTCATAGTAGTTTTCTACACAACGTACCCAATAAAAGTTGGTAAATTTAACGAGTAGCAGGATCATGCTGTTCAATAGCAAAATTAATAAAAAATTGAATAAAAATACCTATGTAAATTTTAAGTTTGTTAAATCGATCAGGAGGGCTCTGCTTTCTTCAGAATTTGTAAGAAAATAATTTCGAGAAAAAACCACGCAGGTAGGGGGTCCAAGTGCATAGTTGATTTACATGCCAAGCTGCAGATTCTTAGATGAGCTAAATGGGCTGCATAGGATGATTAAATATAGCCGGCGAATTTCAACCCCTTGGCTAAATTTGGGAGACAGAAACCATGCGAAGGACTAACTTGAAAAATGCCAAACCCCACCCAAAAATCAGTTTCCCAAGAGTGTAGCATGGAAATGCGATATGACAGAAATATCGAACCTCCTTCTTCTTCAAAACCGCACACATTATCACCTCAATCAAATCTACACGCTAAATTTCAGTCTTCAAATTAAAGGGCGAAGATAAGGAGGGTACGTGAGTAGTAGAGGGCTCGAGTCCTTAAAAATTAACACTTTGCAGACGCACAATCAGAAAAATTACAATTTCGCAGTTCGCAGATGCCCTCAAATACTCATTTTTCGACCTATCTTTGCAAAATTGTTTCACTGGCAATACTTTTTAATTTTTCTGCTGTAAATTTTCTCCTCATATACGAATGGAAGGGTTGGAAGTGAGAAATTCAACAAAAAAACCACATATCATCTTTTTACTTCTAGCAATAAGACGAAGGTAACTTCAGAAATCCCCCCCTCCCGTTCAATTTCGGACTTTTGTCTCCGACTATGCTCATAGCTCGATTTGAAGTGGGAGTTGGACGAGAAATGGTCTCAAAAAACGCGAAAAACCGTCAAAAACCACCAAAAAATTCACTATATTGGTGTAGAGGGGAGAAGGGAGGGTGAGGTGCGACGGGTCTGAAAATCTGTAAATTTCAGAAAGCGCATTTAGAAGACCTACTATACCTTCAAACAAAATTTTAACGTTTCAGCTCAATTCTTAGCGAAAATATTGACAAGGTTAAACTCCAAAAATAACCAAAACCGCCGAAAAAATCCACTTTTTTGAAGCCTGCGAGCTGATGCAACGGGGCCGAAGATTCAACCACTCCCTCCTCAGAACAAGTGAACAACTACGAAAATTTAAACATCAAGTTTTAACCAGCTAGCTGAGTTTGTGATGGAAATACCCAAACGGAACATTTCGGAGGTCTACTGAATCTAGGTGCAAAATTTCAACAATTTAATTCAAGGAGGGAAATAAGGAATAGGGTGTGTTGAATTTGATTTTGTTTTGGAAATCTTAAAACGGCGGCGTCACAATAGTGGCGAAATGAACCTAAAAAAGACGCGATAAAAATTTCAGTGTACAACTCAATTTTTCAAGCTTACAAAACTCACTTCAAGTTCGAAAATTTTCAAAAAATTGAATCAAATTTTCAACATTTTTCCTTTTTGCAGTGCTTTTAAAAAAATGTCCTTCTTTTAGGGTTTTTTATGATTTTCTGAAAAACTCACGCAGAAAATTTTTTTTGAAAAACGCCCCCCCCCCGCCGCCGCTGAAATGGGTTTGGTGCACTAATTTTAAATGATTAAGCGCAATATTTCAATTTTATCCTTTACAGACAATTTTTCAAGGTCACTCAAAAAAAGGTATTTTTTTTACAAATTTAAAAATAAATTAGTCGAAAATTGAGAAAATGGTTTTTTGAAAACAAATTTTTTATCGCAAAAGACATTTTTTGTCTATTCTAGACTCTTGAAGGCAATTTTTTATTCCTTTTTATTTTTTTTTTAACCATATATACTGTATTTTTGTAAGTTGAAATACGAATTGAGGACCCCTGGAGGGGGCAAAAGAGGAAAAACAGATCTTAAATGGACGAAGATGAGTGTACTCGGTCTATTTTACCAAGAATTTACTGAAAAAAAAAATGTTTTAACGATCTGAAAAAATTCTTGAAAAAACGCAAAAACCCCATTTTTTAAGCACCCCTGAAAAATCGTCTACCGGAGATGAAATTGTAATTTTACGCTTAATCATCTGAAAATGGGGCGTTTCCCACAAAAAAATTTCTTCGTGGTTTTCAGAAAATCATGAAAAAACCCCAAAAGTGGCACTTTTTAAAAACCCCTGAAAAAGGGCAAAATGACAAAAATTCCTCAACAATGATCATTTTGAGTTCAAATAAGTTTAGGTACACATAACCATTGCATATTTTTTTTTAATTTCAAAAAAATTTTTATTCGATTTTTTGAAATTTTCTAATTTTAAGTGAGTTTTGCAAATTTAAAAAATTGAGTTACAGAGCTGAAATCTTTACGACATCCTTTCAACGTAATTTCACAATAATTGATTTCCAAAAAAAATTAAAATTCGCCTTACCCTAGTGGGAAGCTGGAAGTTGAATTCGAACCTAATCAAACCCCAAAATTACTTTTTTCGAAGCTGTGGAAGGAAGCAACAACGAGACTTGCAGAATCAGAACACCAAAAATGCACATCTTAGATACCCACCAAGTCTACACGTCAAACTGCAGTCCCGTTTTTGGTCAAGGGGGAGGGCTACGAGAAACTGACTTTTTACAAGCTCAGAATGGGACCCCCTCCTCATCCCCCCATCATTTCTTCTTTTCTAATAGGCACACGAGGCTTATATAGTTTTTGATTCTCTGTCGATTGTTTTAGTAGCGAACAATTGCTGTTTTTTGGCTCTTAGCACCTCCTTTTGTTATTTTGAACATCAATCTAAGGACCTACGAGACAATTTTCAGTGACTTTGGTAGCCTGGTAGGCATCGAACCGAGTAACAAATTTTAGAGTTTGGGAAAAAAATAAAAATAAATATGTGACACGTTCAAACATTGTCTTAATGATCTTCCAGGACCCCAACACGAACTTTTTGTTCATACCCTGTCCTTCTCTCCTCTCGTTTCTACGTACTTCAGGCGTGTTGACCATAACAGCCTAGCTAGTTTTCTTTGGCAATATGACATTGAAAGTCAGGCTAAAAATTCGTAACCCATATTAAACGACGAGAGATATATTTCACATTCGACGACGTTTAAAAGACTCCTTTTTTTAGCATATTGTTGACTACAGATGTCTAAATATAGACTACGTCGAACGTTATACCTATCCACGTAAGTATACTTCGTATGAAGTGTACAGTATACGACGCAACTAGTCGTATATTTATTAAATATTTATATTCGCAGCGTCGTTTCTCTCTTTTTCTTCTTATTTTACCATATATCGAATATCATTTTCGAGATATACGAAAAAAAGAAAAAAAAAAAAAAAAGACGATTCGTATTAGCATAACTCCGCAACGATATGAAAGAACGCGCCAAGAAAGGCAGAGTACGAATATCATGGGACAAGGTTGGCTTTACGATCAAACTTTTCACAAAGTAGTTTAATATAGTCCGATATCTTTGTGTAAACGTTAAAAACGTACGTTAGAAGATTATTCAACCCTTGAAAAAGAATTCACCGACGATCGTCGCCGTCGTCGTCGTCTACATACACAAGTATAGGTACTATAGGTAGGTAATAGGTAGGTACCTAACCTACATATATTGACTCTCTACAGCATATATATATCTACATAGTTCATGTACGTTGTGGTGCCCTGGTTTTTGTAAGTCATAGTGGTGCCCATGTATATGATTTTGTTATAAGGACTACCGTGTGGTGCCCATAGTAAAAAGCGTCTAAGTGGTGCCCTTATATATATAAG
>FIZR01019571.1:0-28913 GCA_900060175.1 Ferrisia virgata | reverse complement strand
CTGAATTAACCAAACGAACGGAAATTCCAGAGACATTGAGTCGACAAAATAGATGATGGTTGCTAAAAATAACTCATAAAACCTTAGATTGATTATCGATGTTATGAAACAGGCAGCTGAAACTGCGATATGGTTACAATGAGTTTTCATCTCATGCCGACTTCGACTCCAACTATTCCTGGAAAAGATAAGACCAAGACGATTGCACACTATGAAAGATTTAGAGGATATTAGAACGAAAATAGAATTTAGTTGATTTAAACCATTTGAAGTGAACAGTAGCTGGTTCTCTAATTTGACGTGTGCATTGTGATAGTTCGTTGAATATTTCGATAATGGAAGTTAATTCGTATTTCATGAAGAAATTTATAGAGGCATTAGACCTGCCTACAACGGTAAATTTTGAGATATCTGAAGCAGACAATTGTATTCGAGCTATTGATGACATAAATCGCTTGAAATTTGAACTGAGTAAGTCAATAATAAATCATATAACTATTCGAGTCATGTGTTCGCTTAATAAAATGCTGTCGAAAAAAAAAAAAAAAAAAAAAAAAAAAAAAAAAAAAAAAAAGCGTCTTTGAGGTACGATTTTGATTTGATTAAATAATTAGCTAAAAGTTGTGATTGGCAAAGGCACGTATTTATAGTAATGCCAATTCGAGGTGAACCAATAATGTAAATAAAGATCGCGATCGAAAGAAAAAATTAAAATAGGTATCTTGCGCTATTAAATATTAAATTAGAGTTCACCTCAATAACCGCTCAGGGGTTGGTGAAAGAATGAAAACGAAGTTCGGAAGATTTCTTTCATCAACTAGGATGAGGTATATGTATATGTGTGCTGTGCTACATTTACGATCCTCATTCGTTTCGAGTTAGTGATTTATTAGCCGTGCTTATTTTACTGACTCAGAAGCAAATAAGACTCTACAATATTTTCTAGGTTACGACATGTACAATAGTATTCTAGACGAATTATTATTGGATGAGAAGTACGATCTCACTGAAATTGTACGAAATAACGTTAGAGTCATGGATTACCCTGAGGGCGACAGCCACGCAGACGCTACCAACAAACAGGAAAAACGGGCAAAAATTGTTGGGAAACACAAACTAACATATTTTGATCCAAAGTTTTTACCAAAAATTCCAAAGAAAACTGCAACTGAGAAATACTTACAACAAGTGTTGGAAAATAATGCCTTGATGGTGGAAAGTAATCAGAAGATGATGAATAATATGAAAGAATTGATGGAAACAACCCTGAGAATATTGAATAAGAAGGTAAGCGATGATAGAAATTTTGATGTACATTCCCCTCCTCGTATTACAAAGAATTCGAATGACAAAGATGATAAAAGAGTAGAAATAGATCAAGTAGCTGGTAGATGGTTGGTGAAAAGAGAGTACAAATTGACTATAGGCACAAAAATGGAATTGTGGCTCGACTATTTGAAATCAGAGTTGATTGCGAATAATTTGTACGATGTAATAGATGAGAGAACAATGAGCAATGCAGATTTGAAAGAAATTGATGTTAGAAAGAAAGCGATAGTCAGAGATATAATTATAAATCATTTAGATGAAGAATATCATAGACGAATTGTTGAAATTGATGATCCGATTGAGATTTTGAAGAAATTGAAAGAATATAAAAGAAATGAGGCGAATGTAACAGAGTCATCTGTTAGAGCGAAATTATTTGCTTTAAAAATGAATAAAAGTGAAAAGATATTCGAATTTTGGAAGAAATTTGATGGAATTGTACGAGAGTACGAAAATTGTATGGATGCTAAAGCACTAGGAGAAGATGAAAAAAGATCTGCTTTCTACAGATCAGTAGTGTGTGCATTTCCTGAGATTAGACAGGCGGATTTGCTGAATAGGCGTACTTTGAATAGATCGTTAACAATTGATGAGATGCGTTCGTATGTTGCGCAGATTGAAGCGGAAACCGCTGCAGAAGATGGTGATAAGAAACAAGAAAATCGACGAGCAGCAAGAGTATCCCAAGCTGAGTCATGTTTTACATGCAATCAGCAGGGGCATACTGATAAAGAATGCCATTTGAAGCCATTGGGATTAAAATACTGCTATAAATGTAGAAAGATATCGCATCATTTGGCAAAAGATTGCCAAACAAAGGTTGACAGGTATGACAAATTTAGTAGAAATAATAAATATAAGAATACATATTCAAAACGAGGTAGAGGTAGATGGGGAAAAGGACGAAATTATCATAGAGGTTCGAAAGGATATAGAGGTAATGAGAAAGATGTAGACAATAAAAAGGTTAAAAATTATGATTATAATACAAAAGGACGTAAAAACGAAACTAAAGAAAATCAGCGTCACAAAGAAGGTATGTTTGACCTTGGAAATATTTTTAATGTACAGTTAGATAAGAAAATTTCGTTCATTGCTGATTCAGCGGCTGATGAACATATAGTTAGTAAATCAATAATTCTAAGTGATTTTCAACCTAAAGAAGGAGCTGTACTGAAAAGTGCAAATAAAAATAAGAACGCCGATATTACTATAGATGGTAGAGGTAATTTATTTTTACAAACTAATACGCCGAAACCTAAGAAAGTTGGTTTAACGAATGTACTGGCGGCATCAGATGTGGCTGAGAATTTGTTATCTCTACGACATTTCGCAGAAGCGGGTTTACAGATTTATTTAGACGACGAAAGATTAGTCATATACGATAAAACTACTGGAGAAGTTATACTCACAGGAAAATATAAAAGTCCGAATTGGATTATAGATTTAGAAGTAAAGAGTGATAAAGATGATGACGATACGTGTAAAATATTTAGATGTAACGCGCGTATTGTTTCAACAGAAACAAGTAATTCGTCAAATACGACTAATTTAGAAATTGACCCTTCAAAGAGTTCGGAGGGAGTAGATGTAAATCAGTTGGAAAGGGTAGAATTGAAAGATTCGGAGGGAGAAGAGAATGCGAAGAATCTTTCAAAAAGAGGTAAATTGATGAATGAAGTAAATAAGGTAGATGTTGAACATGAGAAGAAATTGACAAATGTAGATAGTTCAAATGTAGGAGAGGTGCAGATACCACATAATCAAAATGACGTCAGGTTAAACTTCGACTCAGTTACAATACATAAACAACCTATAAATGTTGACGAACTTGATGCAGACGACGAAGTAATAAAAGAATTATGTACCGCTGACCCATTCATAAATAACTGTAGAGGTTTAGATAAGAAAAATATCGCGATGTTATGGCACGTGCGACTAGGCCATATTTCTCTAGAATATTTAAAACGATTACAAAAATACGATGCTAAACTAAAAGATATAAAATTTGATAATTCTATTTTAGACTGTGAAATTTGTCGATTTGCTAAGATGGAAAAATTACCATTTAAAGATGCTAGAAAAAGAGCTCTAAGACCCTTACAAATTATCCATACTGATATAATGGGTCCTATAGAGACAGTATCCTACCCAAACCGAAAACGATATATTATCGTGTTCATAGATGATTTTTCTCGTATAGCACGAGCCTACCCAATGAAAACTAAAGATGAAGCGGGTGATTATTTAGAAAAATTTCTCATTTCAGCACGAAACCTTCTAGGTAGAAATGATAAAGTGTGCTACATTAGATCAGATCAAGGTTCTGAATTTATGGGAGGAAAGTTTGTAGAAGTGATGAAGAGGGAAAAGATTGAATCGGATCCTTCACCACCATTTACTCCTGAACATAATGGTACCTCCGAAAGATTTAATAAGACATTGCAAACGCGTATTCGAGCATATATGTTTGACTCGCGACTTCCCAAGAGTATGTGGGAATGGGCGTGTGAAGCTGCTGTGCATGCTTACAACCGATCCCCACATAAATCTATAGATTTTGAAATACCTTTGAAGAAGTTTGCTAAAAATGTCACGTGTCGATTAGATCACATGAGAAGATTTGGATGTATTGGATTTGTAAAAATTATGAGGCATACTAGTAAATTTGATGAGAAGGCCATAAAGGCTGTATTGGTGGGTTACACACCCACAGGATACATTTTATGGCACCCTAGTACACGAAAATTCCTAGAAACGAGACACGTACGCTTCAATGAGAAAAAGGTATATGGAGATGATTTTAAGTCGAATGAGTTAGATGAAAATAGAGAAAATTGGGATTGGATGAAAAATTTTGAAAAGGAAGAAATCGAGAAAATAGTGGAAAAACCAAATGAATCTAGAAAAAGAGGTAGACCTAAAAAGATGAATCTAGAAAAGATAGATGAACATGTAAAAGATGTAGATGTACAACCTAGAAAAAGAGGCCGTCCAAGAAAACATCCTGTGGTTGAGAGTAATGCAAATTACGTCAGCAAACCTATAAATGATTGTAGCTTTGCGTATCACGTCTCCACTGAAATTGATAAGACGAAAGTAGTATTTAAAGATCTTTTGGATGAATCAGAAAAATGTTATAACAAAGAAATAGTTTCCAGCAACGAAGAAGATATTTTGAAATACGTGTTTTTCGCTTCTCTCAATAAAGATCCGATAAGTTATCAAGATACTAAGAATAGTTTGGAAGCTGATAAATGGCAAGCTGCTATCGATGACGAATTTGACTCTATGGAAAGAAATGATGTATGGAAATTAGTAGATCGACCAAAACATAAAAATGTTATTGATTCCAGATGGGTACTTAAAAGAAAGATAACGACGAAAGGCGAAACTAAATTCAAAGCGCGATTAGTCATTCGAGGTTTCTTAGACAAAAATGTTTACGACCTTCGTGAGACCTATTCGCCAGTTACCAGATTACCGATTGTTCGCTCTACATTGGCGATAATTAACAAGCTAGACTTAGACGTAAATCAAATGGATGTAAAGACTGCTTTTCTAAACGGATTGTTAGAAGAGGAAATCTATATGGAAATTCCAGAAGGATATAGATGCAGTGATGAAATACGTAAAACAAAAGTGTGTAAATTGCAACGTGCAATTTATGGCTTACGTATTAGTCCAAAGAAATGGAATCAGAGATTTACGAGCGAAATAGAAAAATTAGGATTAGAAAATGACCTTCATGAACCATGTCTTTTTACTTTACGTAAAAATGGTAAAATTGTGATAGTATTATTATATGTAGATGACATGTTAATCGCCAGTAACGATCCTGGAAAATTAGCAGAAGTTAAATCTACACTACAAAGAGTATTTGAAATGACAGATTTGGGAGAACCCAAAGAGTTTTTGGGTATGACTATAAATCGAAATAGAAAAGATAGAATTATGGAAATTCACCAAGAGAAGTACATTGAAAGAATTTTAGAAAAATTTAATATGGATGAATGTCGATACAAAAAGACTCCTATGGTGACGAATCAAGTGTTGAATCGAAATAGACGTAAAATATTAGATGTTGACGAAAGCACAGTGTTACGAAATATTCCTTATCGTGAGGCGATCGGAAGCTTACTTTATTTAGCAGGTGCAACACGACCTGACATTGCATTTGCAGTTGGATATTTTGCGAGGAAACAGCTTAACCCTACTGAAGAAGATTGGGAGGGAGTTAAGCATATTTTTAGATACCTGAGAGGAACATCAAAACTTGGCTTGATGTATAGAGGTAAAGAAGATACCTTAGAAGCACTATCCGATGCGAGCTTTAGAGACTGCGAAAACTCAGAAACAACTAGTGGATACATCATACGGCTGTATGGTGATTCCATATCTTGGAGAAGTAGAAAACAATCGTATGTGACATTATCGACATGCCAAGCGGAATATTTGGCCACAAGTGAAGCTTCGCAAGAAGTGATCTCATTAGACAAAGGAATTAGATATATTTTGGGTACAACTTTTTACCCCATAACACTTTGGTGTGACAATAGATCGGCGAAAGATTGTACCAAGATGGAAGGTAGCCAGAAGTTGAAGAATTTCGATGAAGATGTAGAGGATATTGAGGAAAAATTGAATAGTATTGAAAAGAATAGAAGCAGCAGAAAGCACATGGCTGAAACCCATGGTGACTTCGTTAAATTTTGCGTAAAGAAAAATTGGATTGATGTAAGATGGATACAATCAGGTAGTAATCTGGCTGATATTATGACAAAGCCGTTAGCAGAGAAAGCTCATTGTTGGCTTAGAGATAGAATTTTAAATTTAGAATAAAATGTTTTTTTTGTAATATCCATAACTAATAACTGATTTCGATTTTCAGCTTGAGACGACGACGATAAGATTTCATTCGAGTTATTGATACGGAGACAAACAGCGACACTAGATTTAGAATTTTTATTTTGTAAATTTTAAGATAGAAAGGAGGGAGTGTTAGAAGTGGCAGCACTGTTTTCTATCTTAGCTTTAATACATATAGTTTAGTTTAAGATTAGATTGGTTGTGACCTTTCGAAGAATATAGAAGTGTTCAACAGAAGTGTTTTTCTTTTTTGTACATCTGCTATGTGGATCCGCATCCAACAGAGTTCTTAAAAATATATTTCATTTTTGGTTATTGATAAGCGATAAGTTTCAGAAAATGGTCACTGTTGCGCGCACTCTATGGTTGTGGGCCGGGAGACTACAAACATTTGCATCACTCCATATGCTATGAATACTCAAGGGTTATGGTAGTGATGGTAGCATACATGCTAGAATAATGCGCCAATTTAATGAATATCTATAATTAGTAAAATCCTAAAATCCATCACTGCTCATAAGTTTTGAGTTTCATACAAATTAATTTTCACAGAATTAATCATACTGTGAGAAACAAAATAGGTAGGGGTTAGACTTTCATTGTTATTTACTGTGATGGAAAGACAAGGTGAGCCCTGATAGGTTGTGCCAGGGTGGTTGGGTAGGGAGTGAAGATAGGGTTTTCAGATTCTGTTGAAATCTTAAGGAAAACAAATGAGTTTTCTCATTGCTTGAGTCATTTCAACTTTCTCATATTCCTCAAAAATAACCCCATTCCAGTGTGGTGCTCAAATTGTACCATAGTCTTCATTTTACCGTAAAATAAATTATTGCAAGGTTTCGATCAAGGTGTCTCATTTCAATGTACTTATAATGGTTTTCAGATTTTTCAAAACCTAAGTGTAAAATATTTTTTAATGCTTCAACGTAGATGCCTATGATTCCACATTGTACATGTGTTACACTGTGTACATTGTACATACATATGCCTGAATACCTAGATTGTGCCGTACGTAGACGTTGAATTGCTGCATTAAATACACATACCTACTAAGCTGTGTTGAACACCAGTAAAACGTCATCATCTTATGTTGCGACTATGAGTAAGATATTGAGAAAAACTTACGTTGGAATTGTTTCATTTGAATAAACATCTGATCAGGTGCTTTCATTTTCACGTAGCTAAACTTCAACTGTTCAGAAGAAAAATTGTTGCGAATATATGCAGGTATCGTGGTAGTGAGCAGCTCACACCTGGATACATTCGTAAAGCAGATCTTTGTACGGTAGGTTGAAGCTACTACGCACATATAAGAAAAAACCAACCAACCTAGTACCTACGTACATCGTGAAGAAAAATGTTGAAGGTTTATTCAGTACCTATTGCATTGTTTCTCGTACTATATTATTTCATCGAACATTCCGATGCTGCTTTTGGAATTACACCACAAGAATTCAACCTATGGCAATGGTAAAGCTTTCATCATTTTATTGTAAAATATATATTTTCAATTTTTTACAGTAAAGTTCGAACTAATTACAGTAAGTAACAAAGTACATAGAATATGGCTGGATAAGAAAAGTAAATTGGACATTGACCGGGATTTTCAAAATTATTTTTGATTGGAACCAATTTTCCAACGCTGTTTGTATATTCTGTGGTTTTCTTGTTACTTTTCCCAATTAAAAGATCAATAAATGGTACACTCCATATCAAAATGACTCAAAGTTTCAAAAACCAACTTTGGTCTTTCGACTTCTTTCTAAAAATTTTTACAAGTTCTTCTCACTGATGTGGTGAGGGAATCACCGTCATTTTGGCCTTAACCCTTAAGAAGTCGGGTTAGCCCTTACACTTTTCAAACCATCGCAAAATTTTGTCGAACAGTTTATCTTTGAAGACTCATATTTTGAAATCAATAAATATCTGTTTACTCGGTTTTGTAGGTAATCCAAAGGAGATTAGAAATTGATGGTCAAAATTTTAAAAGCTCAAAGCTGAACTTCTGAGATGAAAGCTCAACTTTTTATTATAAACATAAAGATTGAAAGTTTCCATTTAAGAATTTAAGAATCTGAAAAAATTACCATTTAAAGATCTTTTTATGTTTGTTTCAACCAATCAATTTTCAGAACGTGATCTCAATACCTCGTAGGGGCACAGGGGATCCTGAATTTTTGAAAAAATTCAAAATGAAAAAATTAAAGAAAAGTAACAAAACAATTTGTGGACACCGAGTTGGAATATCGGCTTATACTTTTGATTCGATTCTTCTAAATGTCCCCTTACTACCCCCAAAAATGTGGTCAAAATCCAACAAATTTGAGAAGTTTAACTGACATATTGATTATTACGAATTGGAATTTGCTGAGCTTGAATATTTGCTTATTTTTTAGACCCATCTCCTGAGTGCCCCCCTAGCCATCATAAAAAGGAGAAATAATCCGTCGTAGGTTAATAGACCGTAATAGCCTGGGTTTCATAAACAATATGATTCAGAAAATCAGGCTAATTACCTGTTCTAAAGTGAGGAATGAGTAATTAAACAATTTTGTGTTTTGTATTCTTGAGGGTCTTCCCCCATTGCAGAAATATCAAAAAAAAAATGTGTTACAGATGCATTTTAGAATAAATTAAAGAAAATACATTAAATTTTAACCAAACTTTGGTAGATGATTGTGCTCAAAATGAAAATCCAGCACATCAAAATTTGGGCCTCTCGTTCAAAAAGAAAAGTAATATATGTTCTCAAAATAGGGTCATTGTTTTAAAAAATGTGGTATCTTCCTTAATGATGAAGTAGATTATAGTATATCAAATTCTAAGAAGATCGTATTTAGGTTGTGAAGCTAATGTTGAGGTGGAGTGCCAAAATGGACAATAGCGATTAGTGAGTTTACTGACTCTATAGAAAACAACTCTGACTAAATACCTAATTTGAAAATTCCAATCAACAGCTGATTCCCTCTTCTTACCGGTTCATATAATTTAAAAGCATAAGAGCATAACTTACAATCTCGTAATCTTGGTAGGCCTAGTTCATTAATTAATTATTTGGGCAACATTTTGTTTTCAGCGATAGCATTTGCAATAATGTTTCAAACGTGAAATCATATTGCGCTAAAATAGCAAGTAGATTTTTGAATAACCCTCACGCAAAGAGTGTAATTAAGCAACGAAGTGGATGTCAATCAGTGTACATAAATTTTGCCTCAACTGTAATGGCTACCAGTCTTGAAGGTGTAGCACAGCAGATGGATGCTGAACCAAAATACATTGGAGTGTGCGAATTGGATAATAATACTTTCAAATGTATATCTAAAGGTGAAGGATCAAATGATCTGCTAGTTTATGACTACAGCGGTGGCGCGTGTACCCCGGATAAAAATTTAGAAAATTTCATGACTGGTGGTAATGGAGGTGATGGATGTGTGGGTTGTGCTATTGCGTAATTATTTTCTTTATCTCGCTACAGTATTAAATAGATATTAAATACAAATGTAAATTCTAATTATTGAGTAAACAATAAGGATATGTAGGTTATAAGGCTTACTATACCCATGTAAATAACAAAAAGTGAAAGTATAAACTTGATATACCTAGTCTTAACCAGTGTTGCAAGAATGCATCTTATTCTGTTCTTACAGAACTCGTTCTTGTTCTGAAGAGTTCCAACTTTTTTCTTTTCAAGAGCGTTCATTAACTTCACTTCGTTCAATGAGCGTTCCTGTTTGTTCTCAGTTCTTCATTCTTTCCCTAACATTCTCGTTCTAGTTCCTGTTCACATTCCCACTCTTTTTTTCAGCCTTATTTTCTATGTTATATTGTCAATTAAAACCAGTTTACTACAGTCTTACAACCAACAGCAGTTGGGGGAGGGGGAGATATCAACAAAATGTGTTTTAGGGTACTAAAAGATCGGATCAGATGCAAAATTAATGAAGAAAAGAATAAACGTTCTCCCTGGTCAAAAATAGCAGTAGAATGTGTTAATGAATACAATAACAGTGCGTAGCTCAAAGTTTGCTCCAAATTATTTAATGAATAGGATTGACATTAGTACGCGTATTATTCCAAATGATGAGGTGAAAGTAAGGAGAGATTTAGAAGACTGGAAAACAGCTCTTAACAAACTCACAAAAGATTCATGAGATGAACAAGAAACAATTTGATAAAAATAGAACAGAGCCAAAATTTCAAACAGGAGATTTTGTTTATGTTGTGGTAAGCACAGTTTATTGCTCCCACCTTGTCATCGAGATACTAATGATTGTTAGATACTTACCTTTGCCTAGTAAATAAAAGTAGATAAAATATAGTATGTTACGAACGTTTATACGTCTCTCATCTCTTTTAATTGCGAAAAGCATACAAAGTGGCGACCGTGACGAGATTTTTCCTGTCGCGAAATACGTAATTTTGAGCTCGTTTTTTCTTGAATTTTTGGTAGGTGAGAAAAGAAACCAGGTTCGGATTCCACATGCGTTTTTCTATCCAACTACATAATTACCATTTAATTAAAAACAATTTTACAAGAAGAACATTGACTTTCAAATTCTTACTTTAAGAAATTTTCCATCCAAATTTTTTATGTGAAGTTTAATGGTAGCACGCACTTCATCTTCAGATTTCACATACCTACTCTACAACTAGCTATGATTTCAATCATAGATGAAAATAATAGTTGCTAAGGAACAAAGCATTGGACGTTAGATGGATTTGAGGCGATTTTTCATTTGAATTTTTCGAGTGGAGGGAGATCCAAGATTTGCATTTTAAAGACACCATTTTCAAAATTTACCAGACTCACAGTTCATGATAATTCAGGATTTTCACGTTAATTTTACGCATAGAGTGCAACTACAAAAATTTTAAGCTTTTTGACAATTTGGTGACGATCAGAGCGCAAGTTTTCTATAATTGGTGTGACGAAAAGGAAACACCCGAGTTGATTCGAAGTACATATGTAATATCACAAGATGGAGAGATTCGGATTCGGGGTATATAGTTCACGTGTACATAAAAGAATCCCAGATTACAAAGAGAACTCCTTCAAACGAGCCCTTGTCGTCAAACTTTACATGACACGAACAGGCATGAATACGTATTTCAGTATAGATTCATCCATCCCAAGCGCTTATTTTCCATAGGTAAAACGAGTTTATTTGAAACATTAATTCCGGCGAAATCCTTATTATCATAAGTTCCAGGTGTTTTTGTTCTCATTTTGTTTTGAAGTCATCCATGAAAGTAGGTACCCAAGTCTACATATGACAAATTGAAAAAAAAAAAAAACTATGAAAACATTAGTGTGGTTAAATAATCTGATCTTCAAGAGAAGCATAAAATGAAAAATTATGAAGATAAAAAAAAATAAAAACTAAAACATTCAAATAGTAGGAAGAAAAAAAGCTGGCTCCACAATACGTTGATAAGACTCAACCAATCCTGCAAATAACACCACACCACAATTCTTACTCGACGATGTTAATTTCGTTTAATTATATTTTTTTATTACTTGGCTACACTGACAAAGCACTATCAAATTTCAAATTTTGTTTTGATTTTAGTTTTCGTGAAATTGGTGATTATTTTTTCTAGTTCATGTTGAAATGATATTTTCTAAAACCATAGTAAGTAACGTCTATACGTTATTTATTGCCAGTTGAGTCGAAGTATGTAAAAAGTTACCTTGGAAAACGCACAAGTGAACCGATCTGTGATAATGGAGGAATTACCGGAGACCGAAAGTCCATTCAACGCGCCTAAAGGGTACGCTGAGATGAACGAATTTATCAAATTCGAAGAACCTATAGATTTTGCGCTTTTGGAAAGTGCCTTCGAAGAAAGCGCGATATATACAGCGCACATTGAAAATACTCCAGAACGTACAACTTATGTTGCTAAAATCGACGAACATGATGAAAGTGCTGGGTATGTATATGAAAATACTATTATGTACTTATCGATAACGATTCGCCTATGTGAGATAAGATAACATACGTTCGTTTTTCAGATACATACACCATACTATTACTCCAGACGAGATCAAAATGCATTTTAGACCTGGTAAAAATGGCTCCATTCCAAAAAATCCGTCTCATGCTACCATTACCATCGAAACTACCGATCCTACCACAAATAAACGCGAGATCAAAAGATACAATTGCCAGTACGATGGATGTAGTAGAACATACAGTACCGTTGGTAACTTGAGGACCCATATGAAAACACATAAAGGTAAATTAGCCTATCAATAACGCTTGCATGGTGGGTTTCCATTAATAATCTGCAATATATCTACACTATTTTTAAAGGGTATTGTTCAGAGTGTATCTTCTCCGTGCGGTTTATCATGCTTCGTATAACTTGTGATTTTACTTATTACATATTTCCTTTTTTTACATTTTTATAATATTCGTATATTTCTTTTTACAGCTTCTACTCGTCGTAAGAAGAATTATAACGTCGGCTTTAACTAACATGGTAAATCGCTTTATCAATGCTTATTGTGTGATATTCATTGTTTTTGTAATCTTTGTTTTTGTTTTTTCAATTGTAATTATTTCTCATTGCCTGCTGAATATTTATAATTGTTTTGTCTTTCGTGAAATGACGATTTTTATTTTTGGAAAAAAAAACAACGTCTACGAAATATATTATATTATGAAATATTCTGAGAATTTCGAATATGTTTTTAGTATACGGTGGTCTGCTTGCGGGGTGCTTTTCAATGGTGATTTTTTTCCTGCGTTAATCGCAGCTGAATAATATGTGTACTTCTGTATAAATTTTGATAACAAATTTTTTTTTTCTTCGAGCGACAGAATTCTATATCAGTTTGTATTCTAAGAAATTTATTTCGTAAATAAAAAATGGGGTTTCATCGAAGAGAATGAATGTACCTAGAAATACTACCTACTTACTAGTACGAGTAAGTGTACTAAACTCGTCGATGGACTTCAAAAGCTTGTCATTTTAATTTATTCATTTTACTCCCATTCAGTTTTAATAGCGGTTTCAAATTTTCAATTCGTTCTCTTAATTAACTCAATTGAAAACAAATATATCACAATAGATATTTCATTACTTTCATGTCACGGTTTTTAAGAAATACTCATCTATACTCCGATTAACTATAACTACAACGTATAAAATAAAAGTATCGTATACTAGACATGTTCCAAAGTAAATATTGATCTTGACGAGCATGGAATTACACGTAGTAATTATAGAGTGGAGTGCGAATCATTTGTAAAATACTTTATAATCAAAATGTCAAACGATAAAGTATTAATCCGTTCGAGACACGATATCAGTTTTAATCAGTTTTGCTGTTTCAAATTTTAATCCGATAATCTCGTTATTTTTGTACAGGTGAATATCGTTTTAAATGCTCAGAACCTCAATGTGGTAAAGCGTTTCTAACATCATACAGTTTAAAAATACATATCAGAGTTCATACCAAAGTAAAACCTTTCGAATGTACTCATGATGGTTGCGAAAAAGCATTTAGTACCTTATACAGGTAAGTATTAATGTTGATCAACTGCTGAACATTTAGTTGTCATTTTCCATTATTACAAAAAAAAAATGAAATACTTGAGTAATCGGTGGTGTTATCAGATTACGAGCTCATCAAAGATTACACAGCGGAAATACTTTCAACTGTGGGCATACTGGATGTGGAAAATATTTCACTACTTTGAGCGATCTTAAGAAACATGTAAGAACACATACCCAAGAAAGACCTTACAAGTAATCCATCTTCATTGTGTATTAATTTGCCAAATAAAAGTTGACAGCGGTGTTCGAATAACGTTTTTATTGTTCTAGATGTGTGGAAGAAGGGTGTGGTAAAGCGTTTACAGCGAGTCATCATTTAAAAACGCATAAAAGAACTCATACTGGAGAAAAACCATTTACTTGCTCGCAAAACGAATGTAAAAAATCATTTCCTACCAAGCATAGTCTTTCTAATCATTCAAAAACGCACCAGGTGAGAATTGTATATTGGTGTCGGAAATTTTGAAAGTATCATGAAGTTAGATAAATTATTAAATGTATTGTCGCAAGATTTGCTGTATAGTAATACATTTTAGTTACATTTTTCAAATCAATGTGCGGTACATTTTTCAAAATTTTCATTTCAATTTATGAGAAATATTATCGTCATTCTTTCAGAGCATCGAGGATGAGCCATTTACTGATGATGACGATACACAAATGGATTTCGATTCAGATAGTGAGGATTTGAAGGATTTATTACGAACGCCTAAAGCAGAAAACCAAATCGAATCGGTTGCATCAAATCAACCACCTAAGGAACAAGCAATACCTACAGAATCAAAAGCGGAAGATGAAAAATTACAAGGTAAACTTTCATTCCATATTTAATGATTCACTGAAAATTTGATCTGTTAAAAATTTATATGTTTGGAATCCAGGTTTCGTTAAAATTTTTATTACTTACATTTTTTTACTAGTGTCTATCCCCTGTAACTCCTTAAAGAGTTATCACGTATTTTTGTTGTTGTTTGTGTACACGTTTGGGTCAATTTTACTTATTTAAGTAGGTTACGTTGTGAAACGATTCGTAATTAATTTAATAGAATCATATAGCCTATTCAATTTGAATTGAGCCCTGGCGGCCTGGCTATCAAAATAAAAATGTAAACAAAATGCTATGAACCAATGAAATTGCTGGAAATCTTCTCTATATTGGATTTCTAGCAATTTGATTGGTTAATAATAGTTATGGTCGTGGTGGTGACGGCTCAGTTTAAATTGAACGGGCTGTAGTAGCTGATATTTTTTGTACTTATTTGTTATTACTTTTGTCTCATGGAATGTTTCAATTAAATCAAATCCTGTAGTTCAGTAGGATATTCAATTTATTTCAATCATCATATTTCGAAGTTCGAAAGTATCAATTTTTACCCAGTCCAAAGTGTAAACAAACAACAAAAAACATGTATGATAACGCGTCGAGGAGTTTCAGGGACTAGGCATTCTATAGTCATATTTTTCAATTTAAATGAAGATTTATTTCACGTAATCGTTAGATTGAAATTTAAATAAGCTAAAATTCGAATATTATACGTATTAATCGATCTCAACTATCTTCTTTCTATGTATTTTCAAGATAAATTCAGTGCAGGAGATAAAAATCTGAAAAACACTACGCGAATAACACTATTTATACTTTCCTCGTAAATCTTTATTTTATAAATTTGTGTTTTCGACAGGCTACGTAGTAATTCCCTTAACCGAAGAGAACATGAGAGCTGTAGCAATGGAAAACGGCTCATCTGCGGAAATCGAAGTAGACGCCTACCTTTCGGGTAGCGTTGTTCAAGCTTTAACTCAAAAGTCTACCTGTAGCAAAGGTGTTCACGACGAGCACAGTCTCGCCGATGCGTTGAACAATACTAACGTCGAAATACAAGCTGGCCGAGATGACTTCAAAGTTCAATGTCAAAATATGGGAAAAGGTCCGGACGGTATATTCCGTATGTGCGTTTTAGATAACGGCGAAGTGATTAATAGCTTAAAAAATCACATCGGCGATTCCTCTTCGTACGCTGTACCCGAGATCATGAACAGCGGCTACGAAGGAGTTTACGAAGACAATAGTGAAACTATTCTGAACATAGCTTCGGAATCTATACAAAGTACTCAGTTCTTGGAAAACGTAGCCGTTACTCAAGATGCCTTCACCGTTCAACAAACACCAGTCAGTAATTTTGAAAACACCGATACAAACGTATGTTCGAAAAGTTTAACCGATACCATCGACGTACTCAATGATCTGGGTTTCGCTCAGATTACAGAAGACGAACCGCACCAAAGCAACGATCAACTTACCGTACCTAGCGAATGGATCGATAGCTTTGTTCAGAACAACAATGTACCTCAACAAAGTGATGACCTTACCAGCAACGAATTTTTCATGCCAGATTTCGACACGCTGTTATGGAGCGAAGAAAATAATAGTCTCGAAACTAGCTATCTCGATGATATCGATAAATCGCAATCTGAAACGAACAACGAATTCGTTGATATTGATGATTTAGCTTTTCTAACGCGTACAGCTCAAAGTATAGCAAATGTCGAGAAATCCAACCAGCATCAGAATTACTGCAATGAATTAACACAGAATATAAGAGAAGTGCTGCAAACTTGTTCAAATAAAGATGTGCCTAGTTGTGCCAATAATAACAAGAGAAAACCGTGCACTAAAAATTGTTCCAAAACTGAAACGGATAAGTCGTCTTGTTGCGTTACCGTATGTCTTAATACATTGAAGCAGCTCAGAAAAGTCTTAGAACAAAGATGCTGCATGACTGGTAAAACCAGTCTAATGTAATGTATCCTGAATCGAATCTTACACATAGTTGCTGAGTGCATTTATACCATGTTGCGTTTTCATTATTATTACGTTTAAATTTAAGTATACCTTATTTATACCTTTTATGTATGTGAAGTACATGCTATAGTTTGGTTATTTAAAGAGTAGAAAGATGTTCGTGATATCCGTTATTTTTGTTTTTATTGTTAATTGTTTTTCTGTATTAAGTTATTTCTTTTTCTTCTTCTTGTGTTTACATTCGTATCGTTTACTATGTCGTATTTTTATTGAAATCTCAAATAAGTCTGCGTGATAATCACTTATATTTATGTATTTTCAATTACCTACAACTTTCGTTTGTTTTCTTTTTTCTTTGTTCATTCATTAACTTCATTATTGTTTTTTTGTTAATTGTATAATTTTTAATAATATATCGACGTGTTATTATCTGAGTGTTCATTATTCATTTATCGCAAGTAATATCGTATAACTTGCGGTGAGATAAATTCTCGTCAGAAGCAATAATAAGAGTTTGAGCTTTAATAAAAAGAATAAAAAATAAATTCGAATTACCTACTGATTAAAAAGTACATGCATAAGTGATACGTGCTATTTTCGATGAAAAGAGGGATCAATATATCGGATGTGTTAAGAAAGAACGAAAACTCTGTTGGTAAAAATGGTTGGTACTTACTTCATGGTGTCGGATATTTTAGTAATGATAAAAATAATTACAACGAATTGAAAAAACAGATATCCTCGAAAATTTATTACGGTAAAAATTGGTTACTTATATTTATTATTCCGTCATGTCAAGTATAAATTCTCGATCTACCGTTCAGAAAAGCATCGAGATCCTAACAAGTAATAAGTCCAAAGTGGAAATTCAGTATGCAAGTAATTTTCTTGTATTTACAATTACAATGCTATATTGTCTCCTTTCCAAAAGTTTCAAGGATAACTTACTTACTTTACTTAATTTTAAAATGGACTGATTGTGAATAAGAGATTTTTTAAAATCAAGGGTTTGTTTGAAATCAATCTCTCTGTAAACTTTGCATATTTTTTCTGTTTTTGTTTTGTTCCACTCTTTGAATCTACCGAATATCTTTCGCTATTTATGAAGAAATTGTCGTAGGCCCGAACTGTTTGCACACAAGATGCTAGCTAGCACAATCAAGTTTAAGAAATATCTTTTATCGTGTAGATTACGATTCATTTTTTAAATAAGAACATATTTATTTTTTGAAAAATTAATACCAGCACAATTTGTTACCAACTGATTACGCCTGTTTATTGTTTCAAAAAATCGAATTAAGTAAATATTCCTATAAGAATACTCAAACATTATGTTTACGTGGGTCGAGACTCTGGTATCATAATTTTTTTTAAATCAATATCTGTCGCTGAAGTACGTACCGAATTATTAGCAACGTATGTAAATTGCATATTATTTGAATTAGAAAAACATGCAAAGGTCGGGTTAAAAATAAACATTACGTCGCTTAGTAGTCCTTCATTCTTCTTTTCGCAACATGTATGTACCTGTTTCGTATTAATAAAAAGAATATCGCATTACTACATACAATTAAATTTATTATTTGATTGAACACGAAAATGTAGAAAAATATATCACCGGGGACGGCTCTCGTTAAATATTTCGAAGTCATATTCTTACTAATCGGTAGTATTCCGAACGAATAAGTTCATTTTGCATTAAATAAAAAATGTATTATCATAGTCTATATTGAAATAAAAAAAAAGAAAAGAAGAAAAATCAAATGAATATGAAAACACCGAAACAATAAAACCTGCTGAAAGGCTGAAACTAGAATTGAAATACGTAATTCCTACACAGGTGGTAACCAAATTTTAGAATCCGGCCTCAAATAAGGCATCATCAAATCATTAAGTTGGTTTTCTGAGGCATTCGGATGCAATAGGAAAATTTCTTTAGCAATTTTGGAGTACGATATAATGGAAGATACGACAGATTTAATTTCATCCGTACTGTACGTTCTATGATTACGATTATTCAGCTTGACAAATTTGATTCTATTATTATTAGATGAAAGCAACGGAAATACCCTGACCCAATTACCTTCGCTACCTTTTGGAATATTCCAATTTTTACCATTACCCCAGCGTGATTTTTCATCGTATTCTCGATTATTGACAAATTCTATGTTTTTTACGAAATGCGTTAGTTTTGCGTTTCGTATTCGTGAACGTTGTTGTTTCCACTTAATGGCAGCTTTGATTAAAGTCTCAGAAGATTTTCTGTTCAGTTTATTGGCTCGTTTTATTGGATTTGGATTGGCAGTAAATAGAGCCAAGCCTGTGTAACACATCGGTAAGCCGATTAAATCAAACATATCATGTATCATAGGTTTTTTAATATCCGGGTCTAGGCTGCAATCGATGCTTAAAGCAGGGCTCAGGTTCACCTGAAAATAATAATATTCTTTGAATACGTTACAATTTTGTATGATATTTTTACGTAAATAAATTTTTTATGTCAATAGGTTCTATTTATGTTTTGAAATTTGTTGGCATACATGTAAGGTAGGTTTAGTTATAGCTACCTCAATTAACCACGGTTTAAGTTCGGAATCTATCAAGATATCGAAACCGTAAAATTCGAAACAATTCACCGTATTCGGTACTTTAGATAGCTGGCTAACTATTGTGAGCACAATCATTGCTGAGATATTTTGCCATAACAACCAATCGGAGCCGATTGTTTGTTGTAAATAACACCGCAACTGTTGTAAACTCCATTTACAACCTAGAACCGAGTTTTTATACAGTATTGATTTTATGACACGCATCTCTCGTAAAATAAAATAATGATGTGCATCTCTCTTATACATATTATAAATTATTCTGAGGTGTTTTTGAGTCTGAGACTGAAAGCAGTGAAAGCTAATTATCTTGGCGGTAGGTAGTAGGTACCTGCTCCAATGCGTTCTTTAGTTTCCAAATATCCAGGACCTAATTTATTCAAAGAGCTATTCGTAAGATGAGCGAAACGATTTTTTAAATTATTCAATGAAAATTTCTCCGTTCCGAAGCGAGCTAAACCTTCACGATAAATGTAAACTGTCAAAGGATGGAATGAAGGCACCAATACGTAAAGTCTGAGATCGAATTTATATCCTCCGATGAGTAGTGGATTCTTCACATATTTTTGAACCACTGAATTCGAATTGTAAACCAAGTCGCTAGGATTCTGCGAAAATTAATTATACATAATTAGAGAAAGAATAAATGACGTTAAGTAGATACCTACTTAACTTCAGTGAATTCAAAGGAAAGTTTTTCATTCCCAAGAACATTAACTTTTATTTATAATGCAAAATACGGTGAAAATAATAATATTATCATTTTCAAAAATCAGCAATACGGGAGGGTTATATTTACTTTACTGTGATTGGCTGTCATTGAACGACGTCATATATTTTAATAAAATACCTTCTTCTTACTGGTTAATTTTTTGAATGTAATCATTAGAATTATTTTACTGATAATAAGTAATTTTGATCTCAAGATTTTATGACTTCAATTAAAAATTCGATTTAGTTATCAAAATTTCATCGAGACGTAAAGTAAATGTAATATTAATCGATTGTTTTTATGATTCCAAGTAAGTCTAAACTAAAAATTAGCTAACTTGAAACAAAGAAATTCCTCTTCCTTGGCTTAATCCAACAGGTTTGCAAATCCATATCTCTTTATTGGTCGAATAATTGAATTTTTCTTCTGATTTACAAAATGCCAGTAACTTTTTATATTCCAAAGGAAGATTGAAACCTTCAGGACTGAAAAAGAGTAATTTAAATGGTATTGGTGTAGGTATGTGAGTATGTGAAGTAAAATATATTTGTAGTTGTGCCATATCAAACGTTTTAAACATAGTAAATAGAATGTAGGATCTGCATAATGCATGCGTGATTATCCTGATTGGTTGGTAAATTACTTACATGAAATCGAACGAAGATCCATAAATTTTTTTCATGCATTTCAAACATCTTATAAGGTTATCTTTTCTGCAGATGAATGAAGCATATGGAATATGATTTGTGAACTATAAATACAAAAAATGTACTCTCAGAATCACTCGTTATCTTTACAAATACGTTTAACTGCTGAACAGAGGTTCTCACTTGTTGTTTATCTAATCGATGACAATGGAAAACAGGAAATCCTTTTGTACGCCACCATAAATTCCATTCTCTTCTAGATCCAAGATCTCCGTAAGTTTGCCAACCTCTTTCTAAACATACCTAGAAAATTGATAAGATTATTTTAGTCCCAAAAATAATTGTCTATGTATAACTAATTTTATGACTTTTATTTTTGGTTATTATGTGTAGCTGATGATTTTTACTTGGTGAAGAAGATTTGGACCAATACCATTGTCATTTATACGAAATATGAAATTTGTTTTATTCCAATCTTCCATAGGATTTGGATTCGTTGATCATTGATTAATTAAAGGATCGGATCATATATGTGAACGTTAGGTATGCGTGAAGGAAAATTAAACTTTAGCCTAGAGGCAAAGTGAACATGAATTAATTAGATATTTACAAAAAAAATAATTTTAAGACGGTATATTCTATAAGTAAGTTATATTTAATACCTGTTTGAAAATACATCTACTCATACAAAAGCTGAGAATCGCCTTTCACAAAGTTCACATATGCAAGCAGACTTACATACTTCAAAGAAAACCTACTAGACGATCATCGAGTATCGTGGCGATTACAATCTCGCCTAGTAAATATAAAAGATATAGTTACCAATTTCAATCCATTTTCGAACGATTCAACAACTTGAAATGGGGAAAAAAAGAAAATAACTCGACGTAAAAATTTCAGTTAATTTAAACGAACTAAGCCATGGTAGATAAGTATAATTTATAGTATGTAAGATTTTCCTTGTGCATATACGAAAGTAGACTGACGTCGATGTTGAAAATTTGTTCGAAATTGTGGTTTCTTTTATCGATTAATATATCACTTCTACAGGTGATACAAATACATGATTCGACCTGAAAAGGAAAAAAAACTTTGAAAGAAATATCACGCATCAACTTACCGCGTTTTTTTCACGACGATGATGAGCTTTGTAAAATCTGGATGCGTGGTTGGATTTCAGTACATAAATCAACTAACGGTATGAAAGTTAAGGTTAAAACAGTGTTGAGCGTTTTATGTTGTATCATGCAAGAATAAAAGTAATAGTACGCGGTTGAGAATTTAAAACATCGCATGTTACTATACCTATTACTTTCTTGGTTTTAATTGAACGAAAACACGGTGATTTTTTCCCTTTTCTTTTTTAGCTAAAAAAAAAGTGTCATAACAATTGGTTGAAAACTTTACCGAACAAAATTTTCATATTCTCAACCGCATTGTAATAATTAAAAAATAAGAGAAAAATTGGAAAAAAAAACTGCGTAAAATTATCGCACATGGTTAACGACTATTTTACGTGTTTTTTATTCGTATATTTTATTATTTTAGAGCTGATACAGAAATGCAGCGTTGCTGGAAAATATAGATAAGATAATACGTGTAATAGATTTCCTGTTTTTAATCAACGAAACATGCAAAAGTACACTAATTGTCTGAAACTTTATTTTGTTGCAGAATTTGTTTTTTTTCAAAGCTATTACAGCGAGTTATGTAAAACGGAGCAGTTTTCTCGACGAGCTTAAAATTATATCGCTCGTGACAGATGACATCTACGGTACGATTTATCATCGCGAAGAGCTTTTCATATACATTGTGTTCGTAATCATTACGAAACTTTTACTAACTAGGTAGAGTACTTTGCGACGAGATTTCAATAATGAAACTTATATAAAGGTATTTTGAAAGCAAATTTTCCCGTACTTGGCACGAGATTTCGTCATAGAAGAAAAGGAGGAGAATTTTCTAAAAAAGAAAAACTTTTCAACGATATTTTTCGTTATAGGTAAATGAATTTAATTTTGAAAACACGATACCGAGCTTTTATTGAAACAAAAAAATTCAACCGTGAGTAATTAATTCTGCAATCAGGATAAAGTTGCTGTATTAACAATAAACGTTCCAGATCGATTTTCCTCCTTAGGGGTTTATCGTATACGTAGATATACCTCTATTTAAGATGATACTGACGCAGAGACGATTGAAAAGCCAGCAAATTTTCCACGTCGATAATCAAATAGCAGACGAGAGGCAATTATGAACTAACAAATTGAAATAGCTAGGTACTTTACAATAACGAATTCGTCGAAACGTGAATTAATTAAGCGACGTCATCGATGCACTGTTTGTAAAATACCTACGGTTATAACAATATGCGCGGAGGGAATCCGATTGGAATTTGTAACCTCCAAATGATAAGTAAACTCTGAAATATTATTCGTTTCCCGAACCGTCAAAAGATGACGGAAAAAGCAATCAAAAAATGAGGATATTCGACCGCGTAGCTCAAATTAATGAGAAACCATTTACATTTAATGATTCGTCTCAGCTAAAGCGGCGCTTTAAAATATGTAACTTACCATTATTTATACAACCTACGTATAATCAGTGTAAGAGAAGCTGTATCGGAATTGGGACGTGACGAAAAATCTTTGTAATTATTTTCTTATAGTACACGCTTGGCAAAAAATACACCAACTTTTTCTCACAGATGAGTCGATATTCGTCATATCTAAACTGAAATTAGCTCGTGGATAATGTAAAAATAATTAATTTTTGAATTGCAGATGGTTGTAGGTCTATTATTTCAGTTTCATTTGACAGATATATGGTACTTACCTATGTCTATTTGTAAAAGTAATCCTGAATTATTTGGTCAACTACTTATTCTTAATTGGGCAACTTATTTTATGAATTTGTAGGCACAAGTTCTTCCAAGGTGTCTCACGATAAGATAGTGAAATTACAAGGGTAACGAAACCGCACTAACGCAGTGTAATTATTTTGATCCTTTTCTATATATTTAATCTGGTATAGATATTTACGTAGCTCAATGGTATTTGTACATCGATGATGGATCCACGGATTACAATATTATAACGTATCTAATAAAATAAAAATAAATAAAATATTAAAAAAAAACTTTTCAAACTTGTACAAGTTACAACACACGTGAAAAAATTCTTTTAAAAAGAAAAATGTTCTATGAATCTTAAACTGAATTCTGGTATGAATCATTCGAAGAACAGCTGTTTTCAAAATTTATTTCATTCCGCTTTCGCGAGTTTTCCGAAAGATTTTCCGGCCCAACTGTTGGACTTCGGCATTCTTCAGTCGTCCAACGTCTTTGAATGCAACAATAAAGCGTTTTTCTTCGTCATGAAACATAGAAAAACAGCAAATATCATTGAACGAACGTTCAATTGATTTGAAAAAATATCGATAATCTTCAATTATTGCACGCGTGTCTTTGTATAAATCATTCCCCCTACGTCAAAAAATGCTTATCAGTGTTGCCACGCGTAAAAAACCCAGCTCTTTTTAAGACAAGAGAGGCGAGAGAACTTGATGTGAATACTGTTTACATAATGCATGCGTTTGTTTTAAACGTAATGGCGAAGTTATGAATACATACAGTTAGTTATTAAAGCATTGGATTAAATGTTAAATCATTCATTACATTAATATGGATAAGCCCAAGGTCGTCATCAAGAAACAACGAGGAGTTCAAGAAGAGATAAGACGTTACAAAAAAAAGTAAGTTCTCCATATTCGTAAGTACATACATACATATGTAGTTACTGTAATATTTTTAAAGCATGTGCTACATGTACAATTACATAGGTACTCTACTTATGGAACAGCGAACATATTATCCTATCACTCAGCGCAAATTTAGCTGTTTTATCTGATGAAAATATCGTATCGTACTCTATAAAATTTCATAGACTGCTCTTATCACGTGTAATACACTTATGGTACGCTGAATATCTGGTTACTGTAGTCGTGCACTGAAATGTTATATCCTTACTTACATAAACCATTTATTCGAGCTGAAAACATTCATGTAATGGCGTCAGTGTTGAAAATGAGAATGGGGAATTTGTCATATGTGTTAATTGATCTGTAATACAATTTGTTCGACGTATCAAACGAACAACTGCTGAATGGTTCATATTTTAGTAAACTATTCACATACCTAGAATAGCGTCATATTCAATGTCAACATTATAATAATGTTGTTTTCGCTACAGCTTGAGTACCTGTACTTCACGTAGGTATGTACCTCCTCTCTGTGTAATTTTCCAGACAGAATTCATCGCAGTATTATATGGCGAATGTCTGCAAAAACCCATGTAGATATTTGTATTTAATATACATACGAATTCGAAATATAATTAATGAATTGGTTCAGTTATCGTTTAAGTTATAATATTAAATACGAGTATAACCAATAATACATGATGCCCACATGCTGATATATACTTAGTTATAAACCATAAGATGTATTTACTATGGAAATTGAATCTAGCTTTATCTTATCTTCATTTTTTTTTTCAAATCTAATGCATGTTCAACATTTTATAAATATTACGCAATCATTTCAAATAAGATATTTAAACGAATGTTGACGCGAAAGTATCGCATGGAAAATAATTCAAAATTTTGACCGGAAAATTTTTATATCGAATCTTTGAAAATCGTTTGTTGAATTGAAACTGGATGAGTCATTGAGCGGTTACCGTTTGATATTTATATGAAGTATACGAGTACCGAGTATTTCGTTTTATGTGCGTAGGTAACGCGCCTAGGTATTCACAGAATGGCGGATTCAGTTTTGAAATAATTTGAAATTTAGATAAAGAACTTTAAAACGCAAGTAATACTGCTCAGTATGTAATGTATCCACTGTGTACTAGGTAATTACCTCTATCTGGAAGAAAGGAAAATAAGTAGAGTTGGTTTTTTCTTTGTTGTAGAAGATAGCATACCATGGAGGAACCATACAAAATAATTTGCTTTTTCAAAATATGCGATAGACATACTTTTGACAAATTATCTGTGATATATATTCATCCATTTAATCCATAAATTCACAGATAGCTCAGATATTAGTAGGTAAGTGGCCAAAGTTGGTCATACTTATCGAAAAATGAATTGTATCCCAAAACAAAGGATGAGGACCGATTGAAAACTAGTAAATATCACTACATCGAAAATACAATACACAAACACATGCGATGAAATTGAGATAACAAGGTGACTGATAACAATGATAAGAAATTTCCAAAAGCAAAACCCAGAATGAGAATTGTAATCGACCAGTTCAGCTATAAATAGACCTACCTGAGTGGTTAAGTAATGATACTTACTTACAGTTCATGCAGCGTAGTGATGTAATGTGACTTTGACGTGAAGAAATGAAGATTTTACTTTGAAAATAAATTAGAAATAGAAAATTCCAACTACCTAAGTTTCCTTGTTACTACTTCTCAAAATTTAAGATACGTATCAATCAGTTGTTGTTGAAGATGAATAAACACGAATACGGCGGATTAAATTTATAAAATTAATCATCATTTGTTATCTGCGAATATGAAAATTTCCAGTGAAGTTTGCAAACATGAGAAAAAAATTGCTCCATTTTTGCAAAGTAAGCGTAAAAGTGAGAGGTCAATGATGTTTAGATTTTAGAGGCGTATTAATGGAAATCGAAACTAAGGTTATCATTTATTCGCCTACAGAACAGTGCTAAAATCATCAGAGGTTTTTTTTAATACGTAGAATGGCATAAAATAGAAGACATTGAACAGCTAAACAAGAATTGAATAATCAAAGCTTGCAAGTTAAAATTTGTATCTGTACTTTCTGTTACATTTACGTATCGATTATTGAAATAAATTTAATGATGATATGATGATAGAAGAAAAATCAAACAGAAGGACGTGTTTGTATTCATCTCAAAAAATTAATTTTGATGAATTTTCGTACAAAATTTCATGTTTTTAAAATGACTAAGAAACAGGGTTTTAAACATTTCTAGAATTAATTTTTATTTTCATTTAAATTGTTTCTCAAACGTTCTCTTAATAAACGTTCGCTTCTTTTGATCAGCTGTAAAAAATTTGGCATTCAGCTTAATTTAAAACTTAAAAAAACGATTCAAGTGTTGAGAATGGAAATTTTTTGACGAAGTTTTGGAAAGAAGAGACATTATTTTTCTCACATTAAAATACCTAAAACGCTGAAATCATTTATGAAATCTCGAATTTGCAGAGTCTGATCATAGAACATTGCTTTTAGGTATACTTGAAAATTATATTCAAGTACATATCAAAATTCACAATGGAACATAAATTAAGCAGAACTAATGGCATACCCAAGGAGGTGACTATCGAGGCTACAGCCCTCCCTTAAGCGTGAAAAAATTGAATTTTTTTACTTTTACGCTGAATGTAGTATCCAAATTTATAAAAACCCATTACTTTCTTACTGAGACTTCAAAAATTTGAAACAAAAACTGCAAAAAATGTACTTTTAGAGCTTAAATACCATTTTTTCCAAATTTATCTTCAAGGGATGAAGTATGCAGTTATGCAGACCTTTCAAATGCCTATTTGAAGGCTATAACATTTTTACGAGGAAATTGTTTTGTACTTTGTTGGCCTACTCATATTTAGGTATTCAAAAGTTTATCAAAAAAAAAAAAAAAAAAAAAAAAAAAAAGGTTGAGATTGAGAATTATTTTTTCACATTTAATTACTGATTTTTCCTTTTTTTTTTTCCTTTTGCAAAGGAATGACAATAAATTGAAATTCTGCACCATGGAGAAAATGTTGAAAGATTTATTCGAATGATCCTTTTGTAATCATAGTTGATTAGTGGGTAGGCCTTTCTTCAAATTGGTGAAAAAATTATTGCAAAATTTACTGGTAATACCCAAGTACTTTACTCGTCACAAGTCAAAGTACCCCTAACGCAAATTATTGTCGATATTTAGTAATTTTATCTGTAAGAGGTGAGGGGTGGGATTAAACTCTCATCATTGCAAACCAAAAAAATGGGATGAATATTCATGTTTGAACTAATTAAAAATGTTTTTGTTATGGAGTGAACAGGGTAGTCGGAAGTTTAATTTTTTTTTCAAACTGAAAGGCATAAATGCCCGAGCAAAGCGAAGGTAACATTTTGAAAAAATCAAATTTTCAATAAAAAAAAAAAAAAAGAGATGCACTTCTTGAAGCTTTAGTTTCAATTTTGTTGGCTTTACGAGAAAAGATATGAAGTTTTTAGCAAAGTCGTTGCAGATTGTTACTGACATTTCAATATTTTCCATTAATTTTTGTGATGTTCTAAACATTTTCTCAAAATTCAAACAGGTTTCAAAAAAATGCTAGCTATTTGTATAATGTTCAGCATACTTGCGAAAACTATCTGGGTGTGGGGAAAGGGGCTAATTAAATATCTGTGAGCCTATGACGCATTGGGTCAAAGTAGACAGTTTTTTCCGACTGTTCTGTTATGAAAATTAACAACCCTAGGATTATTTATTTATTTTTGGAAAGCTCACAGTAAGGTGGTTCTCAAAAATACATTCGCATGTAAAGGGCCTTTTGATCAGTTGAAAAATTTTATCGGCTATTCATTGTTTTAGCCCTAGGAGTTAAATAATATCTATTTCATTTCCAACTCTAAGAGGTGCGATTTCTCTTCAATATCTATATCCTGTGCAAAAGGTACCGTTTTTTGTAATATTCAGCTGTATATCTGTTATGGCATTGAGGCAAATTACAATAACTTAATCAAAAGATGTCCTTCGATTTGGTTTTCATTTGGTTTTTTAAGATTTCAGTTTCAGTTAAGAATCAGTTTTGATTTTCACATTTTGGTGTCCTATTGTCCAGTTCATGGTTTCTTGTACCATCTCTAATGTGATCTGCTTAGTTTTTCTTGAAGTTGATTTTTAAAGTCACTGTGCGTGAAAATTTAATCAAAAAAAAACTAAAATTTAGAATTTTTTGCAAAAAAAAAACACGGAGTTTTGACTTTTATAATTACCTTCTTATCAAGCAGCGCCTAAGCAACGCCTAAGCAACGAGGCTTTGGAGCTAGTTCTATTAGTCATATACCACGAGCTGCACTATTCGACATTATTAGAGCCTGAAATTTAGGGTACTGAGTCCTGCAATTCCCAAAAGAACAAAAAGTGGAGCTTGGCTCCGAAGCCTCAATGGTCAGGCTCTACCCATAAGAAAACAACAGTACAGTCGTGCTTTGAAAAAAATCAAAACTCTACTTCTCGAATAGAAATTACAGGTTCAGGTTTATGGTTAAGGTTTTTAAAGATTTCCTGTTTTTTTTTTTGTTTTTTTTTTTTTTTTTTT
>FIZR01019570.1:0-36504 GCA_900060175.1 Ferrisia virgata | reverse complement strand
AACTAAACATTTTCTTATGCAATTTTCTTAAAAAAAAAAAAAAAAAAAAAAATGATATTTTAGGCTGAAGAGAATCGTCATGCTATGGCCAAAGCTTTATATTCGAGAACTTTCGCATGGCTCGTTAACCATATTAATATTTGTACGAATCCGGGACAAGATTCTACAAGGTTTTTAGGTGTTCTGGATATTTTTGGATTTGAAAATTTCGCCGTTAATTCTTTCGAGCAATTGTGCATTAATTACACGAATGAAAAATTACATAAATTTTTCAATCATTATGTATTTGCATTGGAACAAGATATTGTAAGTACTTGAAACTTATCTTATCTTCGTTGAATTTTCTTGGTATTTATATTTAAATTAATGTATTATTTTTTTCCTTGCTACAGTATCAACAAGAAGAAATCCAATTTTCACATATTCAGTTTACTGATAACACATCGTGTCTCGAATTAATTGAAAAGCCACCCAGATGCATACTTAAATTATTAACCGAACAGTGCCATATGCCAAAAGTAAGCCTAAAACTTCTAATGACTTTTCTCACTCAGCGAAAATTTTTCACAACTTTTTTTCATGACTGAACAGGGATCAGATACCGCCTACCTTAGTAATCTACATTCGGAATTCGAAACGCATACTCATTACATTAAAGGCGAAGATCGACGGAAATGGGAACTAGAATTTGGTATCAAACATTACGCTGGTGTGGTTACCTATGCAGTATCTGGTTTCGTTGATAAGAACAGAGATGTGCAACAAGATGTATTTTTCGACTTTATGAGCAGATCTTCGAATGCTTTTGTTCAAGAGTTGACTAATTATCAGGTTTGCTATTTCTGAAACATTATTTATCTCAAGTTTTCTTTAACCTGCCATGATTATGATATGCTTTTTAGGACCTACTAGGCACATCGGTAGCAAGGATGGGTAATGTAGGGTGTACCACCGTTTCCAGAGGTACTGGTAAAGGTAAACCCACCGTTAGTGATACATTCAGACACCAGCTTCAAGCTTTAGTTGACGTTTTACAAGCTACCAATCCTTGGTACGTTTCATTTCGAAAAGTATTACCAAGTATTACTTTAATAAATGTTGAATTTTCAATTTCGCGTTTTGCAGGTATGTTCGATGTATTAAACCAAATATGCGTAAAGCTCCAAATGATTATAACGAAAAGCTGGTCCTAGATCAATTAAAATACTTAGGCATGTTGGAAATTATAAGAATTCGTAAAGAAGGATATCCAATTCATTTACCATTCAAAGATTTCCTGAGCAGATATAGATGCGTTACGAAGAAAAAATTGCTCAATTCTGACCGAGATTCTGTTCAGTAAGTATCTTCGTGGTTTTATCAAAGTAGACACTGCAGTGGGGCAAATTTTGCTTTTTTTAGAAATGTGCAAACGGCGAGGTCACAGTAGTTGCGAAATAACCTCCAAAAGATGTGGTGAAAATTTTAGCCCTTTAATTCAATCTTTCAAACTTAAAAAACTCACTTAGGGTTCAAAAACTTCCAAAAATTGGATCAAAAATTTTTTGACGAATTTTTTCCAAGAATGGAATTATTATACATATTTGAACTAAAAATAATCATTGGTGACAAGTTTTTATCATTAATCTTCTTTTTAAGGGTTTCTTAAAAAAATGTTATTTTTTGCGGTTTTTTACGACTTTGAAAAACCTCAAAGGAAATTTTCAGAAAAATCGTCTGTGAGGAATAAAATTGAAATATTGCGCTTAATCATCTAAAATTGGTATCCTAAATCTGTTTCAGGGGGGGGGGGGTGCTTTTCGAAAAAAAACTCTTTAATTATTTTTTTACAAGATCGTGATTCGTAAAAAAGTTCAAAAAGTGACATTAAAAAAAAACTGAAATGAGAACTAATGACAAAAACTTCTCGTTTATGATAATTTTGGGTTCAAATATGCATAATAATTTCATATTTTGGAAAAAATTTTCAAAAAAATATACCACATCTTCTTAAGATTATTTCGCAACTACTGTGGCTCCTTCGTTTGCAGATTTCTAAAAAAAAAAAAAACAAAATTTGGCCGACTCTAGTAGGTAGTACAGTGTTTCAACTTTAGATTTTTTTGGAAAGTTAAAGAGGGTATGGAAAAAAGTTGCGTAATGACGTCAAATGAATGTGCTAAAAATTTGGGGTACTTAACTTGACCCTTACTCCACTTCCTTTTGGTTTAAAATTTAAAATTTTAAGTACATAGAAATCGATTTTTTTTTCTTTTTTTAAATTTTATTGTTTGAATGTGTCATGAATCCAAAATTATGCATAAAAATGATAAAAATCACGTGTTTTGAAGCGGTTATTAAACAAAAATCTGAAAAAAATTCATTTCACTTTTTAGCCTGATTTTGTATGTCATATTGTCAATGAAAACTTGCAAGGTTGTATGACATCCTAAAATCAACCTCTCAAGTCACATAGGAGGGGAGATATAAGGGGTTCTCCCCTTTTTGCCTTGAAAAACGGTTATTCCTCCCCTATCTTGTCTCATGTAACTTGCTGTGACACATTCATACCAAAAAATTCAAAAAAAGATTTTTTTCGATTTCCATGGCCCCCAAATTTTTACCACGCTTATTTGACGTCATTTCGCAATTGTTTTTCTATACTTCTCTCCAACTTCTGTTTGTTTCTAATTTGGATATCATCTAATGATGAAATTGTATAGGATGATTATGCGAGTATTGATGCTTGATACCAAAGAATGGCAAATTGGAAAAACCAAAGTATTTTTGCGACATAAAGCGTATGAGCCCATTGAAGAGTTGAGATCTAAGCAATTAAACGGAAAGTCTTTAATAATCCAGAGGAACTGGAAGCGATATGTTACCAGAAAAGGTAAGTTTGATTACGAAATATTGAACAAGTTTATCGTATTTGTAAGTGAAGTGATTACCTATACGAGCTTTATTCTTGCAAATCGTTAGTATTCCGATGATGAAATTCATGATTAGGTAATTAAAGCATTGGAAGGGGTATCTATTCAAAGCCTAATTATTGAACTAGTTTTAACATTGCATTAGTACTACCTTTATTAAAAATTGTAAAATTATTTCGCATAGATTAAGTATCTAACGTAAGTTTAAAATTCAACGAAAACTTTCAACTTGATTTTGTAGGAAAATTTTTCACTAATAATTCTCTGGTGGGAAGAAATTGTTCCAAAAACGCGTTGTTTTTTTATTCTCAATATCTTCCATTTTCTGAATCGTGTTCGTATAAATTCCTAAGCAATTCATGACGCCATTTTCTGAAATAGGTTTCCATTTTTCCGCCAATTCCGGAATATTGGGATTACTAGAAACAATAATTAAAATTATAATGTTGGCTCTATTGGCAAGGAAAATAAAAATGAAAACAAATTCACACCCTGTTTTCATAAAAGCGACGATGGTTGAAGATAGTAACTTAGCCATATTCATATCATTTTTAGTTTTAGATTTACCATTGTAGGATTTCAACGTATAAAATAAATCTTCGCCGTGGAGAGTTCCTTTGATAAAAATTGAAATAGATAATCAGTGGAGTTTGCGTATTCCTCGCATGTGTATTAAATATTATCTATCTTGACTAACCATAATTTTTCCCATCCTTTAAAATCGCGTCTACATAACTTTCTACTCCTTGATAGTAAAATTTATAACAGTAAGTGTCTTCTAGTGAAGCAGAAGAATACATCTTGGTAGTTTGAATTATTCCGTTGTAAAAATGACGATCTCCTAGAAGCTTTGAAAACACGTATCGATATTTTATAATCATTTTATAAAAATTCAGCCCAATTACAATTTTCCTTTTTTAATAGACTAAACATTACTTACTTGAAAAAAGTTTTTTGAGGTCTGATTGGATAATGGTCTATTTTTAAAGTAATATTTTCGTACTGATGCACTGATGTAATCTCTTTCATCCTCTGAATATAAATTATCATACTTCAGTATTCTGGGTATAATATAATTCCAGTAGCTATTCATTAAATTTGCTTTTGTTTTGTTGTGAATTGCGCCTGTAACTGTAAAATTTCGCGATTAAAATTTAAATACAAAAAATAAATAGGCGAATAGTCAGTTTTTTATGAATGAATTATCAAACCCAATCCAAAAAATGCTCCTTCATTCTCGACCACGCTCATCATCCATGGTATATGTTTTATTTTACCCATTTTCATCAAGATGTATGGGTTTTCAGACAGGAATGCTGTATGATGTTGTGGTTCAATGACTGGACTGTATGGAAAATCTACTAAACTACCTTCCTCCTAAGTACAGATTTTCGAATAATTTCACAATTGTATAAGTTCAAGTTGAATTGTCGATTACTCGTTGATTAATCATGCAGTGTCTTACTGCATATTTTCCATATCCTTCGGCTATTATCTCGTTTATTGATTTATTCCTCAAACACTTCATCATGTGACTAACATTCTTAAATTCGCAATTCAGTGATGAAGCTAGTTCTTTGGATGTATTGACTACACTGGACTGTAGTGACCAAGGTAGGGATACCGAACCGCTAGATGAAATTGCACTTTGGAAAAGTCCTATATGTAGATATTAGGTAAATCAAAATGTTTTTCATCATTCTTTGAAGAATAAAAAAACAATGTATGTAGTACACTGTACCTTTGGTCGAAGGTGAAATCATATGATAATGAACGCTAGCGGCTCCTGCTGAACTTCCGTATATTGTTACTTTGGCAGGATTACCTCCGAAATATCCAATGTTACGTTGAACCCATCGTAATGCTTCGGCTTGATCTTTTAATCCATAATTGCCTGATGCTAAACGATGACCGGTGCTAAAAAAACCTAATAAGGAGTGAGTATAGAAATTATAAGAACTTTGTCTCCGCAACCCGTTATTCTAGTTGTTTTCTCATTGAATGCATTAATATTTCATTCACCTAACGGTCCCAGTCGGTAGTTCAAACTAACGTATACGATATCACTATCTTGTAAAATATATTCAGGGTGTGCATCGTTACCAGTTCCATACATAAATCCTCCTCCGTGAATGAAAACCAATACGTTCATTAATTCTTCGCTCTCGTTCGAATAATTTGCCAGCTGAGAATGTACACGTGTATTAGATGGAAAATTTTCAATTTTTAAAATGGTTTAATATTTATAGCTGAATCTAGAGAATTTTGTTTTACGAACCTTTGGAGTAAATACATTTAAAAACAAACAGTTTTCGTCACCAATTGCTTCGATTTGTCTGGAATTGCCGAAAAATGCTGCTTGTATACAAACATTACCCGGTAACGTTGCATTTTTAACCCCTTGCCAAGACTTGGGTGGTTTTGGTTCCTTTTAAATTGAAAAATATGTTGAGCAAAAAAAAACCTATCGGATTTAACTGTATTTTTATGAATTAAGTAATTCAACTTGTATTACCGCAAATCTGTTACTTCCTGTTGGAGGAGCAGCATATGGTATTCCAAAAAAAGCTAACAAAGTTCGACCATTTGGTAAGGTATATGTAGTTCCCATCAGTTCACCTTCGTTGATTTTCACATAAGCATCATAGCCATGGGCTAAAGTTGATGTACAAATTAGTAGAAATACCACCAGTTTCATTTTCAACTGTAAATTCAATCGACTTTCACAAATGTACTGATCCATTTTATCAAGTGCTCCAGAATTTATTAGTTTTTGTTAATTTTACAAAAATACATAATTATCTTGAAGTACCTACTTGTCAAGTATTGTGACATCTAATTTTTAAATTTCGTGTCATTAACCTCCACTTGACTGCATAAGATTAAGTGACTTTAATTCAACTCCTTATTCATTTTATTACCAAGTGTCAGAGAAATTTCCAGATTAATTCTACATGCACATATTCAGTATTCCAATTTCAGCGATGCCGTAATACATAAATCACGAGGTCAATAATTGTTGGCCTCGTGATCTGTCTATATATTCTGAAATATTGTTCTTATGACCTTTCGTACACGCGTTCATCTTTTATTTTCAAGTGTTATAAGTGTACAAGGTATACGATATCTACCTGAGCAATACAAAAAGGTCATTAACATGGTGATTTGGTGTTCTAATTGAAGCCCTTGAGTATTCATTTTGGGTACTTAGCTACTTATTTGTACCTACCTTTCATATAATATTGGGAAGTTGGGAACAACAGTAAAACCATTATATTATCTATGTACCCAACCTTCATGTACCTGCTTATCTAGTCAACCTATCCTCATAATTATCCTTGTACAAACATTTCTCTACCTACGATTTTTTTTCTTCAAAATTACTTATGCAAACAGAAATGTCTACCAGTTTTCAGCGAATTTTCTGATATGATTTTGATATAGTTTTCTCAGTACTTTAACTTTTACTTGGTTGTATGTTTGAAGTATTTTTTTTTCTTATGTGATTTATTTTATTGAATTTGATCAATTTCTGAAATTTTTGCAAGAAGCTCAATTCATATAAGAGAGAGTTGATTTGTTTAGTTTTGATGTGATACTGATCTTGAAAAGCTAAGCTGGAGTGATGAAAGCTAATTTTTGGCTTCTTTATTTTTAACGCTACAGATAGACTTAATGTTGAAATATAATGATCAACTTAAAATTTTTATTGTGTTAAAGAAGAGAAAAATTTTGAATATAACTCCGCATCCGTATTGTTGAGTTTTCAGGGATCAATTTTTTTTCAGTTCTTCTTGAATATCTTACAAATGAGAATTTTTGTATGTGGGATTTTCTGACCTTCAAAATAGTTCAAATAACCATGGATGATTGACCGCAACTGGGCAACTTGATTACAAATATGTTTCTTCTCACTCGTTTGGACAGCGATTTCTTAGATTGGTCTTATTTTTCGACTAGCTTGTCAAACAAGGAAATTTTGTTTCACTTCATCTATTCCCTCCATGTACTGTAGAGCAGTCAGAGCCGTACAAGGAAAAACCACTTTTATGTGTTTTCATACTCTCTTCATAAGATATGGTGAGTGTTTGAGGGGTGGGGGTTATTCCTTCTACGTATAGTACACGGCTTTCAAAACATACAGCTTTTTTGACATTATCCCAAAAGTGATTTAATTTGAAGATTAGCTTTTTGGAAGTTTCAACTAAATGTAGTTCTTTGGTTGCCAAATTTAGGGGAGGGAGTGCTGAGCTGCTAAAATCGCAAAACTTGTTCCTTCTTGAGCCAATCGATCGAGAATCCAAAGTTGTATAACATATTGAAAAATCAGCCTTAAAGACCTCCCCAGAAACCATCCTGATACTATAGGCATAGACAACAGGTTCATATTGGCCTTGTCCACTTGGATGGATTAAAGGATGGCAGCACGGTCGATTTCAGGCGACTTGAGACCTATTTGATTCGATTTGAGTGGTGGACCCGGTAATTTAACAATTGCGGTTATAGACACTGAAATACGATGTCTCACTGGTGGGCACAGATGTGAAGGGATTTGGTAAATAATTACTGGAATATTTTTTAGCAGAGAGCGCTGATACTTGGCTTGGAATTTTTTCTGCATTCTAATTGGATGACTCGACTGATTTCAACCAATAAAAATTTATAATATTTTTACCAAAAAATAACAACAACTGTTAACAATCTGATGTCACATGATGTCACATCAGCTAATCACCACCATAACCCATTACTCATGAAGATTTCAGCTAGTCAGATTGTAGGAAAATGATAAAAAGAAAATGTTGGCTGTGAAATCCATTTTGAAAGCTATAAAAAAGATAATTCCGCTAGCCAAGTAACAACGCTCTCTCGTGGGAATTGGGTGAGTAACTACTCACAAAAATTTTCTGTAATACCCTTTCTGATGTGACCAGCAGAGAGGCTCCTTGGTGTTTCATTGTCTATAACTGCACCAGCAGTACTGCTAAAAAGAATCGTATCAATTACTTTGGGACTGGTTAGTGATATTACCAGTACATTTATTGAGTAACAGGTACACTTGCTTTGAACAGAAAAATAAAATTTGTCGGTCTCCTCGTATTCCAAAAGTGCAGTATGAATTCTCCAATAATCTATTATAGAAAATTATTTAAAAATGGTTATAAGTGGTTTTAAGAGAACTTATCAATGTAGAAGAATATTTCAAAATAACTTCCAATTAGCGGTGTACCTACGATATCCCTGATTTTTTTTATACGAGTACAAAAAAAAAACAGACTAACTCACTACTACACATTGCATGAACAATTATACATCGAACAGAGCCTATAACTTTTGTTACAAAATGGATTAATTTAACGAAAAACAATTTATTCTTTACGAATTACATTTTACACCATATAGAGAGATGTACATAAATTAAATCTAACTGTCAAAATTATTGTACAAAAAATGTTTTCGTTAGTGTTTTTATTTTAAAAGCAAGTATAAACTTACCGGATAACATAATACTTTTTGCCCAAGTATCAAACAGAAATTGACAACTTTTTATTTGTATAACTATCTAAGCTTATAATTGGACAAAAATTTTCAATTTGACCATTTTTGAAAAAAATTTTTATTGGTGATATTGTCCAGGGGAAAAAAATTATTCCAAAACTTAGTTGTATTCTTATTCTCAATATCTTCCATTCGTTGAACCGTGTATGAATAAATTCCTAGACAATTAATAATGCTATTTTCTGAAATAGGTTTCCATTCTTCTCCAAATTCTGGAATATTGGGATTGCTAGAAGCGATAATTAAAATTAATGAAGCATTAACTATGCATATGTACCTGCTTAGTAATAGGTATATAGGTAAAAGTGAATTCAAACCCAGTTTTCATAAAAGCGATGATGCTTGAAGATAGTAATTTCGTCATATCCAAATCATTTTTAGTTTTAGATTTTCCATCCACGGATTTCACCGTATAAAATTGATCTTCACCGTGGAGAGTTCCTTTGATTAAAACCAGTAGAACAGAATCAATAGCCATAAGTTATCTCTCAATTATTGCGAATATTATTAATTTTAACTGATACTAACCGTAATTTTTTTCATCTTTTGTGAAAAAGTTTGAATAGCTTTCTGTTCCTCGATAGTAAAATTTATAACAGTACGAGTTACTCAGAGAAGCAGAAGAATACACCTTGGCAGTTTCAATTATTCCGTTGTAAAAATAACGATCTCCTAGAGCCTTTGAGAATATGTAATTTTATAATCACTTTCAAACAGTCTACTATTGTTCTAATTTTTCTATGTGGATCTCACTTGGAAATAATACTTGGCGGTTTCATTGGATAAAGGTCTATTTTTTAAATAATGTTTGCGTATTGAAGCACTAATGTAATCCCGTTCCTCTTCCGAATATAAATCATCATACTTGAATATTCGGGGAATGATGTCATTCCAATGGTTATTTATTCGATTATTTACTGCCTTGTTATGAATTACATCTGTAACTACGACGAAATATCACAATAAAATTTCAAAGGCAGAAAATGTAACTATGCAATTTTTCTAGTATGATAAAGTATTCAACCCAATGCAAAGAGAGCTCCCTCATTTTCTGCCACACCGAGCATCCAGGGTATGTGTTTTATTTTACCCATTTTCATCAAAATGTACGGATTTTCGGATAGAAATGCTTTGTGATGTTTTGGTTCAATTACCGGACTATATGGAAAATCTATAAATTCGCCTCCTTCCTACAAAAACATTTGAAAATTGTCAGATTCAAGGTACCTATCACTTAATTTGCAAATCACTGAATCCAGTATGAGTATTCTTACTAAATATTTACTATATGCTTCAGTCATTATCTCGTTAATGGGTTTCTTTCTCAAACATTTCATCATTTGAGTAACTTTCTTGAATCTACAATTCAATGACGAAGCCAGTTTCTTAGACTTATTAACTACACTAGATTGCAGTGACCAAGGCAACGATACCGAACCACTGGATGAAATTGCACTTTGAAAAAGTCCTATGAGGAGAATCGAACAATCAGATTCCATTTTCATCTCATTTTGAAAAATAAAGTAACCCACAGATAGGTTTAACCTTTGGTCGATGGAGAAATCATCTGATAATGGACACTGGCTGCTCCAGCTGAACATCCAGATATTGTTACTTTGGCAGGGTCACCTCCAAAATGATGAATGTTCCGTTGAACCCATCGTAATGCTTCGGCTTGATCTTTTAATCCGTAATTGCCTGATGCCAAACGATGACCAGTACTAAAAAAACCTAATGTATGCAATTTTTTGAAACACACAATTAGCTCAATATATGTATTCGGATTTCTGGAAAAATAACCGAGTGAATTCAGCTCACCTAGTGGTCCCAGTCGGTAATTCAAACTGACATATACAATATCATCATCTTGTAAAATGTAATCAGGATAAGCATCGTTACCAGTTCCAAACATGAATCCTCCTCCGTGAATGTAAACCAATACGTTCATCAAGTCGTTATCATTGCTTGCGTTTTTCATAAGCTATTGTGTTGTATAATGATGAAAGGTTCAAAAAATATTTAAAAATAATTCAGTACTTGATTTTACTGACCTTCGGTGTAAACACATTAATGAACAGGCAGTCTTCATCACCAATTGTTTTGATGTAATTTTTTCCCAATGTCGAATTGTCGAAAAATAATGCTTGTAAGCAGATATTACCAACTGATCTTGCATCCTTGATACCTTTCCAAGGCTTAGGTGGTTTTGGTTCCTTTTAATGGACAATTATGCAAATGTTAAGAGTAGAGAAAAGCACAGGTTGTTAGCATGCCAGCTTACATAATTTTATGTAATGTGTATTACCGCAAATCTGTTAATTCCTATTGGTGGGGCAGCGTACGGTATTCCAAGGAAGGCTAACAAAGTTCGACCATTTGGTAAGGTATATGTTGTACCTAACAGTTCACCTTCATTGATTTTTACACGAGGATTATAACCATAAACTAAAGTTAATGAACAGATTAGCAGAAACGCAACTAATTTCATTTTTAACTACGAATTCGACTGGCCTTCGCAAAAATACTGATTCATTTCACGAAGTGCTCTAGTATTTATTTGTTCTGGTTGATTTTATAAAAATGTTGAATGTGTCCCAAGTATTTGCATGGTATTGTGAAATATAATTTAAAACTTTCAAGTTAATATTCATTCAACTACTCAAGATTATACCGTTGTATTCACCTGCTTATTTATTTTCTTATCGATTTTTTAAAGAAATTTTTTGATCGATTCTATTAAAATGCTTCAATAGGAATTGCACTGTATGGAGTGGAGAATACTTAATTGATTTTCGATTCTTTTACTTTTTAATCTGATTCTTCTATTTACTGTAGAAAATTATTACATAATTGACCATCAAACTATAATTGAATCCATTTTCGGGCTCCTGGAAGACCACGAAACCATTCATTGTCCATTTAAAACTCAATTAGTTTATACCAACAAAAACTTTTATTCAAAATATTCTTATTCCTTATGTTTGAAATTACTTCTGAAATCAATAAAAACTTTGATCTTGTTTCGTGATGAGGTGCCGCTAGTAATTCTCTGGCGGGAAATGATTATCCCAAAAATCGGTAGTTTTTTTATCTTCAATATCTTCCATTCGTTGAACCGTGAATGAATAAATACCCAAGCAATTCATGTTACCATTTTCAGAAATAGGTTTCCATTCCATTTCTAATTGTGGAACATTGGGATTGCTGGAAACAATTAAAATCATCAAGAGGTAATCATCCCATATTGCGTTCAATTAACGGAGCGAAATTATGAATAAATTGAGCGGAATTTTTACCCAGTTTTCATGAAGGCTATGAAACTTGAAGAAAGTAATTTTGCCATGTCCATATCATTTCTAGTCTTCGATTTTCCATTGTGGGATTTAAGAATGTAAAATGAATCGTCGCAGTGCAAAGACCCTTAGATAAAAAATACAGTAGGTAAAATAACGAAAACTGATTGTACTTACTGAACTGAACTGACCATAATTTTTGCCTTTATTATCATCATTTAAGATAATATCCGAATGGCTTTCTTTTCCTCTATAGTAAAATTTATAGCAGTAGGTGTTTTCCAAAGAAGCGGAAGAATACAATTTGACGGTTTTAATAATTCCGTGGTAAAAATGACGATCTCCCAAAGCCTTTAAATTGATATTAAACACATCTATTAAAAATTGTGTTACGAAAGATATGGAAAATTTTCATTTCGGGTAGCAGTGACGTAACAGTAGGAGGAACGGGAGAACACGTTGGAGGGCGGAGAGGATTTTGAGGGATGGTAAAAATTAAAATACTTTAATATCTGATTAGTGATTTGAATAAACATTTGTCTATTTTCAAAGTTCTCCTCCTCATACCCTCCCTCCCTCCCTCCCAAGACTAAAATCATTTACTCTGCCCGATACTGACCAAAACTGCCTCAATTCGATCAACAGACTCAGTTTTGCGGTGGATTATATATATATATATATATCTATATGAGTGGGGTTGACTTTGAGTTAAAATACTATTATTCCCAAATCTGGAGGAGGGGGTGCTGAGAGGCCAAACCCGCAAAAATTGTTCTTTTTTGAACAAATCGATATACAATCCAAATTTGTATTACGTACCTAAAAATCAGCCACTTGGATCAATTAGGTGAGAAGTAAAAGGAGTTTCCCGCTTTTTGATTTAGATGTGTCTTTTGGTGGTTTCGACTTTTCAGCATCATTGAACTCCTCCCCTCCCACACCCTCTGATATAAAAATAATATTTCACGACAACCAGACTGAAATCGCGATGCTTTTTTTCCGTTCTCACGTCTTGAATTGTTTTTGAGAAGCGCGGGGGGGGGGGGGGGCGTTCACGCTAATCGGAAGGGGATCATGGGAAAATTACCCCGAATGGAAAATTTCTAGTTACGCCACTGTTCGGTACTTACTTGAAAATATTGCCTGCTTGTTTGATTCGATACAGGTTTATTTTTTAAATAATATTTCCGTATTGATGCACTAATGTAATCTTGCTCATACCCGGAATGTACATGATTATACAGGAATACATTTGGTAAAATGTCATTCCATTGGTCATTTAATCGATCAACTTCTGTTTTGTTATTAATTGTATCTGTAATTTCGAGAATTTGGTTTATACGAATAAGTATTAGAAATGCAGACCACGAATAGTCCGCGAGCAACGTTGAAGTATTAAATTTATATTAAACCGAGTACGAAAAGTGTTCCTTCATTTTCAACTACGCTGATCATCAATGGAATATGCTTTATTTTGCCCATTTCAATCAGTGTTTTCGGGTTTTCAGACAGAAATGCCTTACGATGTCGTGGTTCAATTACCGGACTATACAAATAAGAAAAATCTGGTTCTTTCTGATGTGAAATGTCGGTTTCGTGCAAATTAGGCATTTTGATTATTGAATTGTCGTTGTAGTGCTAATTTATAGAAGTTATCTTACCATCTTCATATAATTTTTGTAAGCTTTATTCATTATTTCTTTTATAGGTTTTTTTCTTAAACATTTCATCATTCGGCTGACTTTTTTGTATTCACAATTCAGCGAAGAAACAAGCTCTTTAGACGCGTTGACAACTGTGGGTAGCAGTGACCAAGGTTGTAAAATAGAACCACTCGATGAGATAGCGCTTTGAAATAGTCCTTCAAAAATTTAAGCAGTTTTTTGTAATCTGAGTCATGTTTATTGTCAACATTTTTTTTTTGGTTGCGGAACCGTACGACATTGAACAACTAAATTGCACTAGGTACCTTTAGTTATTGGAGAAATCATGTGATAATGTACACAAGCAGCTCCAGATGATCGTCCGTATATAGTTACTTTGGAAGGATTTCCTCCAAATTGACGAATGTTACGTTGAACCCATCGTAATGCTTCGACTTGATCTTTTAATGCGTTGTTCCCAGGGGCTAATGGATGGCCAATGCTGAAGAAGCCTGATTTTTCGGGCAAATTATTATCATTTGAATATGCGATGGATATCTAAACTAAGTACCCAGTGTATTTATTTACCCAGATGTCCTAGGCGGTAGTTCAAAGTAACATATACGATATCATCATTTTGTAAAATATAATCTGGGTCGGCGCTATTACCATTCCCATACAAGAAAACCCCTCCATGGATATGAACCAGCACATTCATTAAGTCATCCTCGGTAGAAAAATTAGTCATCAACTGATTGAAGTTCAATCAAAAAATCTACCTATTAAATGCGTTCAAAAAAATCCAGCCTATAGTACGAGTGATTTTCATTCACTTACCTTTGGAGTAAACACGTTTAAATACAGGCAGTCTTCATCGCCAATCGTTTCAACGTCACTTTCTTTTACAGACTTCTTTGTGAGCTTGAAAGGCATTTGCAAACAACTGTTACCCTTCGATGTTGCATTTTTTACTCCTCTCCACGGTTTGACTGGTTTCGGCTCCTTTAAATTATTCCCAGTATAGAAGTTTTATAAAAATATGAATTTTATTAGCTGATTATTGTGAAGAAAAATTTGTGGTACCGCAAATCGGTGTTTCCCGGTTGGTGGGACAGCGTATGGTATTCCAAGGAAGGCTAGTAATTCGCGTCCATTTGGTAATGTATATGTTGTTCCCATTAGTTCACCTTCGCTAATTTTCACATGAAGATTTTGACTATAAACGAAGGCTGTTATATAAATTGAAAAAAGTATCGTTAATATCATTTTCATCTTCATTAGTTCAACATGTATTCATCACCATTTTTATTCACTCACTGCGCAAATTATTTTAGAATTTATCAGTTGATATTAATTCTCATCACTCGATAGATTGTTACATAATTATTGTATTATCATTTCGGCATATTTTACAACTTTCTATCGGTACTTTATTATGAGCCAAGATTATCCTTTCTTAAGATAAAAAATTGGAAAGAAGTGTTTCGTAAGAGAAAAAAATTCCAAATACTTGAACGACTTGCATGGTATGGGTACTTGGACTTACTATCACATGTAGGTATTTAATGGCATTATTCGGTACCTATTCGATACTTAGGCTGCTTACTTGATCGTATTATCGGAGTTCAAAAGTTATTTAAAACACATCATAAAATACAATTATTTCGTCGTTTACTCTTTTCATTTTTTTTTTGGAAATTTCAATCATTCTGTTTTATTTATTTTTTCAGTAAATGCGTGTAACTTTATTTTTCACGTTCCCTATGTTAATTTAATTTTGTTCTAAAATTTTAATCACATTTCCTTGAAATACAAAGGCTGTCCTACAACAACTGTCAGTGATGCTCGTGTGGCCAAACCGTTCGTGTCAGCAGTTTAACAATTACATAGGGTTGTAGCCCATTCAATTCTCGAAAATTTTCCGCAAATCGCGTTAAAATATCTCAAATAGTTTTTATTTTTCAAGAAGGATTTCCGTAAAACATGATTTCTTCACCCTTGACACACTTGAAAATGGCTCACCCCCCTTCGCCAAAATTTTTTCCGGTTCAGGGAACTACATAGAGATGAACAAAAGTTCACGCGCTTTCGATGGAGCCCAAGATGAAAAACAATTCGTTCAAAATTGATTGAACTACGGCGGTTTGAAAATTATGGTAGAGTTGCAAAAATCTTGGCAAAAAGATGGTGTTCAGAAAAGTTTCTTTTTCTTTGAGTTTTAGCCATAAATCGTTATGAATTATGAACTGTAACAAAAAATTGATCGTCTTCCGTTTCTGACTGCTTCTCAAAATACTTTCCACCATTCTGAATACACTTTTTCATCTTATTATTATTAAAAGTTTATGTACAATATTAAATTCATTTATAAAATATATTTGAGTTGCGATGAAAATCTTCATCGAGGGTCATATTCTGGATTTTCGAAAGGCAACAGATCCTCCCAAAATTTAGTATTGTTATGATCTTCAATATCTTCCATTCGTTGATGGGTATACGAGTAGATGACTTGGCAATGCATCGTGTCATTTCGGAAAATAGGCTCCCATCGCCGATTACCAGTGCTTGGATTTCTGAAAATAATAAATAGAAAAAAATTAAACGTAATATATATTTTAAATTTCACAATAGTCTAAATAAAGGAGAATACAAATATATACCCAGTCTTCATGAAAGCAATAATACTCGAACATAGTAGCTTTGCCATGTCTCTATCATTCTTTGTTTTTTTATTTCCGTAATAAGATTTCAAAACGTAATTCATATCATCGCCGTGACAAACTCCTTTGATATAATATATAAATTGATTGGTTAAATAGGTAATTATAGGTACTTGAATGTTAAAGAACAAGAAGAATTTAGTTACCATAATTTCTGTCATTGGTATTGGGATAAAAATCTGATACACTTTCTGTTCCTCTATAATAAAATTTGTAGCAGTAAATATTCTCCGACGAAGCTGAAGACTGTAACTTGGCTGTTTTAATTACTCCATTGTAAAAATAACGATCACCTAAAACCTTGAAGAATTATGTATTTTTAGCCTTTAATTGTTCTGTAGGTATTCTTTTTTCATCTCAATCTATAAATAGGTACCTTACCTGCAGTAATGTGTTTATGGTTTGATTAGAAACATCTTCGTTTCCAAAATAATGTTTCCGTATAGCAGAACTAATATCATATTCTTTAGATTTAGAACGTAAATTACTGTAAGAAAATAGCTTAGGCGCGATCTCATCCCATTCATTATTCAATCGATTCAAATTCGTATTATTTGCAATTATTTCTAAGTATAAAATAGTTCGGGTTATTTGATTATTCTGTAGAGAGTGAAAGAGTACGCAAGGAAGGAATACGATACATGCAGTAAACACTTTTACAAACCTAATCCAAAAACCGATCCTTCCGTTTCAACCACACCGGTCATAAATGGCACCTGTTTAACTTTCCTTTTCCGCAGCAAAAAATATGGATTTTCAAATAAAAATGCTCCCTCGTGTTGTGGCTCTATCACAGGACCATATGGGATACCTTCTATATTTACCCCATTCTGCGATCAAACGTTAAACGTGTACTTGAATGCGTTTTTATGGTTATTAGTTTTTAAAAATTGAAAAAAATTTACCTTGAATGGTGACCCTTCTGCGGTTATTTCTTCAGCGGATATAGTTCTCAAGCATTTCATCGTCGTTTCAACGTTATTATGACTACAGTTGAATTTTGAAACTAGTTCTTTTGAATTTTTTACAACGTTTGGTGACAGTGTCCATGGAAGTGAAACTGAACCACTCGATGAAATAGCACTTTGAAAAAGTCCTGTAGTAGAAGTATGCCTTGATATGTTATGCTGTTAAAAAATAGTTTCCTGACGTTATATTACACTTACAGACCATTGTATTTTGGTCAGTATGATTTTTAACGCCATATTTTCAACAAAAAAATCAGATTATCAGAAACTATCAACAAATGAAAGGTACTAGTGAGAAGGAGTGTTATCAAAACATACATTTTGGAGTTTTAGGAGATCATTAAGATGATTTTTGAGAATATCATATATTTATTGTTTTTGCCACCTCGCCCCTTCCTTATGTAGACTGAAATCATGTACTCGACTGGACCCGGACTGAAATTACTCAAATTCGACTGTTAAAAAATCAGCTTCTACGTCAATTAGAAGAGGCGATTAGGAGGTTTCCCCCTATTTCATGGGGAAAATGCAACCAATTCGGCATTAAAGCAAGTGACTGGAATTTGTTTTATTGATAATGCAGTTGTGACAGATATATCTTTTGGAGGTTTCAACAATTCAGTCACAATATATCTCTATACGGCCCCAAGAATGTAATCTTTTGGATGGTTTTTGTTATTTTTTGAGATGGTTCTTCGCGTACTTGACCCCTCGCAAATTAAGCTAAAAAGCTAAAAACAGTCTGGTATTCGTGAAATATTACAATATGTGAATTGAGGAACAGCATTCCTAATCAATAGTAGGGGTAAAAGGTGAATTTAAAGAGCATCATTTAGACCATCGAAGGCCACATTTAAAGCCTCGCTATAAATCTAGCTGCCAGGTTCATATACGAAAAATAAACCACAGCTCGCATCCTCGCTTCGCTAGGGCTGCACGAAATAAGAAAAATTGACCAAAAAACTGTATTTTCGAGGCTGTTAAGTGATGCAATGGGTATTGAAAATCCAAATCCGCAAAAGACACACCTATCGCTCCTACTAAGTTTACTTATCATATTTGAACTTTTAAGCTCAATTTGGAGAGGAGATAGGGAAGAAACAGCCCTATTCAATGTCAAAAAGGAGGGAAACCCCCTCATATCTCCTCTTCTAATTGAACTAGGAGACTGATTAGTGGATAAGTTATGCCATTTCGGATTGCCCATCGATTGGTTCATAAAGAAAATTTTTTTGCGATGTTAGCCCCTCACCACCCTCTTCCCCAAATTTGGGCATAACTGAATTTTGGCCCGAAGTCAACCCCATTCCAGAATATCAAATTCACCGCCAATCTAAGCCTATTTCCCAAATTTGATAGATTTTGCTCGGTATTGAACTGAGAGAATAATTTTTAAGTGTGGATGGTGGGGGAAAGGAAGGATGATAAAATAAAATAAAAATAAATATCTAACGCTGGCATGATCAAAAATGGTCGTAATGGTCTTCTAGGTCCTCAAAACAGATTTTGCTGACATCCTCCCTTCCTCATCCATCGCAGGTTGATGGATCATACTGGTCTGGTTTTCATTGGCAATATTACCGAGAAAGATCAGGTTAAAAATTCGACTTCCTTGGTGTTTTAACTATTCACTTCTTTCTAAATAAACCTTATTCCTTACCCCTCGTAATATACCTGCTCCTACCCAGCTAGGACTGCCGTGAAATTAACTATCTTTCACATATTATTACCTGTATTTAGTGAAGAGAACATGTGATAATGAACGCTGGCTCCTCCCGCCGAATTTCCATATATGGTTACTTTATTCGGATCACCTCCGAAATAACGAATATTGCGATGAACCCATCGTAAAGCTTCCACTTGATCTTTCAGCCCATAATTACCAGGTGCGGATGGATGATCAACGCTGAAAAACCCTAGTACCAGTGCAAATTCGTCAATATATTTCACTTGTGTACATTTGGTGTACATCGGTTGAATTTTTTTCCAATACGTTGACTTACCTAATACCCCAAGTCGGTAATTGAAACTAACAAAGACTATATTGTCATCGTGTAATATATAATCTGGATACGCATTAGTACCGCTTCCCAATATGAATCCTCCTCCATGAATGTAAACTAGCACATTCATCAATTCATCTACGGTAGCATTCTCAGGTATCTTCGATGATTAAATGATCGCATTTCCAATACATATTAAAACATCTCAAATTATAACATCATTCAGTTGAAAAACATACAATTGACATAGGCGAGTAAATCTGTTACCTTCGGAGTGAAAACATTCAAGTATAAACAATCTTCATCACCAATTATTTTATTACCACGCTTTCCTGGTCTATATTGTGGTTGTAAACACATATTACCTTCTGATTTCGCACTTCTGGATTGTTTCCAAGGTTTAGGTGGTTTTGGTTCCTTTGGGAAAAAAAATTATCATTTTATTTGGTGATCTTAAATTATGTACAATGTTAATTACCTTAAATCTGGCATCTCCAATTGGTGGAGCAGCGTAAGGTATCCCCAAAAACGCGTAGACTTTTCTGTCATTGGATAATTTATGTGTAGTACCAACCAGCTCACCTTCTTTAATTGTCACACGAGGCGAGCAGCCATAAACCGAAGTTAGAATACAAGTTAACAAAAGTAATCTCATTTTGAATCTGATACGACGAAGTTCGCGATGGTATATATTAATTTATTGGCATATTGAGGCGGAATTTATTTAAATAAATTGTCAATATTGTGAAGTACGATCGTATTATTTATCCTCGATACAAACAGAAAATCTAAAGTTTATATGAAATGTAATCCGGGCAGTGTGTTCGATTGATAGGTACTTGAAGTACGTATTTGTGTACGTGGTTTAATGAATAACTACGCAACTGTCAAAATTCAGCACTTATACGCTTCCGCAGCGATGTAAAAAATAATTTGACAAAAAAATACCACAATTGCAAAATAGTATTCATACCTTTCAGCTATTGGATGACCTAATCGTACGTAGAGTGATTTTCATACATATTTAGGTTTGAACTACCTACTGTTCGATAAATGTTTTTTCTTTTTATTTCATTTGATACAAGTAGTCAAAATAGATATCGTCATCAATTTAATCAATATGGCGTTTATCGATGTAAAAAAAAAATAATGATGAGTACTCGATCAAATACGTTATTACTATGTCGAGTGCCTTCGCTTTTATTTATTTAATGAATAAAGATATCCAGGATGTAGTGAAATTATCGAATTAGATATGATAAGTTCTCGTGTTGATTTTACGACTCACAAGCGTTACGATCTTTCCAAAATTGATTATTTGCACGATTTTCAATGTCTTCCATTCGTTGATAGGTGTACGAATATATCACCAGGCAATTTACATTACCTTCTTTTGATATCGATTCCCATTCTATGTCAGTGGTGCTTGGGTTTCTAAATAAAAAAAAAGTATAAAAAAAATCTCTGGTTATAAAATTTTTTTGAACTGCAGACGATTGATTCGTACCCATTTTCCATGAAATTGATAATACTCGAAGTTAACAATTTGGACATGTCCGAATCATTTTTATTGTTAGACTTTCCATCGCCATATTTTATAATGTAGGATAAATCATCGCTGTGACATACACCTTTTTAAAAAATTATTAAATATGAGAATTTAAATGATATTTGACCCAGAAAGTGGAACTATAAGTACAATAAAACTCACCGTAATTTGTATTTTTACTATCATATAAATCTGAGGCGCTTCGAGCTCCTCGGTAGATTAGCTTGTAACAAAATGTGCCCATGATTTTTGGAGCAGACGAAGAGTGTAATTTTGTTGCTGCCATTGCTCCGCAAAATATGTGACGATCGCCTACTGCCTGTTTGTACATAAATTTTTTATTACCTACTTATAAATTAGGTACTTTTCACATGATGGATGTTTACCTGGAACAAATTTTTGACCGTTTGTTTATTTACGATTTTGTTATTTAAATATTTTCTTCGTATCGCAGAACTTATACCGTTCTGTTCAGATACAGAGCGATCATAATCGTATGAAAATATTTTCGGCGCGAATTTATACCAGTGATGATTTACATTATCCATGTATGTTTGATTTACGACTATTTCTGAAATTTTAGGTACATATTTCGTTAATGACGGAAGGAAATGTTGTAGGATGGGTTTTTGAAAATTCATGTTTAAACCTAGTACTATAAATGATCCCTCATTTTCGACGAAACCGATCATCCAAGGCACATGGTGCACATTTCCTTTCTTCAGCGATGTGTGAGGGTTTTCCGTTATAAATGCTCCCACATGATGAGGTTCTATTACTGGTCCGTAAGGTATGCTCGTTAAATGACCGTCTTCCTGTAAAATAGTTTGCGACAAAAAAGCGTATATTTCATGTTTTTTGTATCATAAAAGGTTTTTAATTTTGATTGAATTTAAGTCAATATCACGTATGCGTGTAAAGTATAAAAAAATTTTACCCCAAATTGATATCCTTCTTCTACAATTTCATCTACTGGTTTTTCTCTTAAGCATTTCATCGTTTCATTGATATCGTCGTCTTCACAGCCTAACGATGAGACTAATTGTTTTGAATTCTCAAAAACGTTTCTTGGTAGTGACCATGCATGTAAAACTGTACCACTAGATGATACAGCTCTGTGGAAAAATCCTAAAAGAGGTATAATTTATACATTTTATGAATAAATACGGGTACTTGATGGAATTCACCATCTAGAAAGGTGGGCATGTATTTTGCTAACTAGAACCCCTACTGCGCATGCCAAATTTCAAACTACCACATCAATTGGGGTTTTCAAGGTCAAAAAAGCGAGAAACCCCCATATTACCCCTCTAAATTCATTTAGAAGGCAAATATTTATACCTTTCGTTATTATTATTATTATTCCGTTTCCTCCCCTTCACCAGATTAAAATAATTTATCTGTCTCTCTATCGATCAAAATTGCTCAAATTCGGGCCAATATGCTTGGATACACATGAGTCGAGATAACCTTGAGTCAAAATTCAGTCGTACCCAAATTTTAGGGAGGGGGTGCCAAGGGTAAAGATTGTTTAATTTTAAGCGAATTAATGGAAAATCAAAAGTTCTGTATCATATCCAAAAATCAGCCATGGAGGGGGGCTGGACCTAGAAAGTAGGTCATTTCAAACATATCATTTCTCCAAACTGACGTAAGAGAGCGAAATTTAGTATGAAAATTTAGTTAAGGTCCCAGATGTACCTTTCGAGAGTTTGCACTTTTCAAACCCATTGCACCCCCTCACAGATCCAAAAAAAACGAATAGATTGCACTGCATTTTAACCTGATTTTCTATGTCATATTGTCAATGAAAACCAGGCTATTGCCATCTACCAACTTATGGTGGATGATGAGGGAATATCAACCAAATCTATTCTGGGGCTTAGAAGACTATTACGATCATTTTTGGCCATTTCAAATATTTATTTATATCCCCCCCTCCCCCCCTCGAAACTAAAAATTATTTGCTCAGCTCGATACCGATTAAAATCGACTGTATTTCGGAACTAGTCATAGATAGGTGGCGGATTTTATACTCTGGAGTGGGGATGAGCTCGGGTCAAAATTCTGTTGTGTGCAAATTTGGGGGAGGGGGTGCTGAGATGCTAAAATCACGAAAAATTGATTTTTTTTTAAGCAGATCGATAGAGAATCCCAAGTTCTATTATATATCCAAAAATTAGTCTAGTAAGTCATTTAGGAGGGGAGAAGATATGAGGATTTTCCCCCTTTTTAACCTTGAAAAAAGGCTGTTCCTAATCTATCTTCCTACCAAATGAGCTAGAAAGTTTCAGTTTAATATGTAGATTTAATAGAGATGATAGATGTGCCATTTGGGAGTCTCGACTTTTCACATGGTATTCAGTTTCTGGAAAACTTGGAAAAGTCAGGGAGTTATGGAAATCTGAAAAAGTTAGGGAATTTTGGAATTTCTGCTGGAAATACGTATTCAAATTTTAAAAAAAATTATAATTTTTATTGCAAATTTGTGTTTTTGTGGTTTTTGTTAAAATAAAAAATTGAAGAAATGAACTTCATTTCACTTTTTTCTGTTTTAGTTTATTCCAAAACCAACCATCATTTAATGAATTGAATTTTTCATTCTGTTTGAAAATATTTTTATTTTGATACCCATCATGGTATGTTTTTTCAAGTAAAATTTACCCACCCCTCCTTTGGAAAAGGCATGGGAAACTGGGAAAAATTTGTCTGGAAAACCTGGAAAAGTTAGAAAAAATAGTTTTTTTGGAGTCTCCTGAACACCATGGTTCAGCCTCGATAAAACTGTTTTTTTAATGGTTCTTCTTATTTTTTGAGTTTGTTCCTCGCATATCTCTTCCCCCCTCCCCCCGGTCCTAGATGTGCCCTTTGGTGATGTGAATTCGCGTTACTTCTTTTTTTTTTTTTACAAACAAATGGTAGATTTTTTGCACCAATTTTGTGTCCTGTTTACTTGATCACTAAAGTACATTTAAATTAATTCGATTTCTTTCTCATTAATGTACAGTGGATATCCAATTACCTCCTAGGATAAGTAAACTGAATAGGTACCTTTACTTAATGGAGAAATCATGTGATATTGAACACTAGCAGCTCCGGTAGAGCACCCATAAATGGTGACTTTGTCCGGATTTCCTCCAAAATAACGAATGTTACGTTTAACCCATCGTAAAGCTTCAACTTGATCTTTCATTCCATAGTTGCCAGATGCTATCGAATGATTAAGACTGTGAAAACCTGCGTTGATAATTACACATTTAATACTCAAGTGTTTTGATTGTATATCTTTTCGTAAATCCTTTGGTTGGATTTTTTTTTCAAATATTACTCACCTAATACTCCAAGTCGATAATTAAAAGAAACGAATACGATAGGATCGTTATTATGCATTAAAAGATCAGGATAAGCTTCATTTCCTGTTGCAAATAAAAATGCTCCTCCATGAATGTAGACGAATACATTCATCAGTTTTGATCTCATATTGTATTCTGGTAACTGAATAGGAAAGTGTTTTAAGATTTTATTCAAACTGAAAAATTGATTTTTTATACACCTGTCCGTTGATTCATACTAACTTTTGGTGTGAAAACGTTCAAGTATAAACAATCCTCATTACCGATTGGTCTGTGACGACTGCCTGGAGTGTACGGTATTTGTGGGCAAATATCGCCTTGTGATGTTGCTAATTTTATACCGTCCCATGGTTGTATTGGTTTTGGATCCTTAAAAAAATGTATATGATTAATAAACTTTGATAAAAATTTGTAATAATTGTATAGAAGTCATACCTTGAATCTATTATCTCCTGTCGGAGGTTCAGCGTAAGGTACACCTAGGAATGCATAAATTTCTCGGTTATTTTCCAACGTATATGTTTTTCCCAACAATTCACCTTCTTTAATTTTCACTGATACTAACCTACAATAAACCGATGTTAATGTATGAAAGATAAATAGTAACAGTAATTTCATTTTGAAATCTTATTTTGCGAAAAGAGCAATAAAGTATAGCGATTATGTTATTAATTCGATGGATGTGGGTAATTATTTGTCAAGGTTTACATTTGTTTTAACAAACTTAAAATGTTGTCAAGTGCTTGTATATTTGAAATCTAATCTGAAATAAAGTGACGTTTTTGTCATCGAAGTCGGTCCGAGTACTTACATCTACTTCAATTTTTTCAGTTAAAATTATAAGTACTTGCAGTTTTTTTTTTTTTTTTTTTTTTTTTTTATCGAAGCGCAGTAGTTTTTAAGGTATTGTCTCGAATGTTTTCTGCAATTTAAATGTTTCAACTGTTTCAAGTGTAGAACATTTTTCGGCTGAATTCCTAAAATTATAGCTTAAGTAATCGTGGTTAAGTTTGTCGATTTATTTTCCAAAACAGTGATCAAGAGAAGGTGGAAATACATATATGTAACCCTGATCTGAAATTAAAACTTCGAATGTACTTGATAGCAAATAATGTTCATATTAAAAACTCACAATATCTTATTTTAAGATTTTCTTTACGAACCCAACATGGCTAGTGAAAAAGATATCCTCCCACCCCGCATTTATCTGGCCTGATAATCGTGTTTGAGAGGTTCGATGATTTACACGATGAACACATCAATTTCATTGTAATAAATAGTGAGAGTGGATGCGTGGGGGGGGAGGGGATCAGTAAAACCTGAGGATTGGCTCCGCAAGTTTAGTGGTTTTAAAATATGACCTTAGATTTACCCAAGTAATGAATATCGTCGGCGATACAGTAACACCTTATAACTCCACTCATAACAGGAACATCATTAAACTTTTCTCCTGATCTGAAAATTGAACAAATGAGCAATTTCAAAATTTCGATTCAATCATCAATCCAAGTACCGGACCTTGTAGAAAAAATTTTGTCATGTACAAATTTTGCCTATCTCCATTATTGAAGGGGCAGCATTCGTTTGAATTTCATGAGCACTTTCAAAAAATCAAGATGGGCAACTTTTGTATGTGATAAAAAATGCTGCAAAAGTTGCTTACTGCAAGATCTACTGTTCACAACAAAAATTTGTCCGAATGTTGGTTTTGAATAGCAGACCCTGTAGTAAACAACTTTTGCTGTATTTATTACGCATACAAAATTTGTCTATCTTAATTTTTTGAAGGAGCTCGTAAAATTCAAACGAATGCTGCCCCTTCAATAATGAAGATAAGCAAAATGTGTGCATGACAAAATTTGTGAGAAAAATTTTCTGTCTTCAAGGTTCCATACTTGGATTCGTAACCAGATTAAAATTCTGAAACTGCTCATTTGTTGAATTTTTAGATGTCTATCCAACGATAACTATGGGGAAAGGAAAGGAGGTCGGATTGTTATAGTTAACTCTCCTCTGCCCGTACTATGCATCTATGCTAATACCGTTCTTTGACTCCAGTACGTCTGCGGTAGGATATGAATGCAACCCATTTTTTTTAGGAAACACCATATTTCAGCAGATGATGCTCGAAAGATCCACAGGAATCTCTTACACAAATGTCAAGTTATGATTGGAGTTACGAGTTACGAGAGGTCCATCACCGGTACCTAGCTTTTCTGAAACTTGCTGTACTGGTTTTTTTGAAAATCTTAAGCATAAGGCACAAATGTCGTAAACAAATTTTTGATCACAATTTATGAGATGAAATTTCATGGACGACAACTTTGGGCATAACTGATTTTGCAATAAAGTGCATGGTTTCGCAGTGAACTCAACTTTTCGAAGTTTTTTTGAATTTTTGAGCTCGTTGTACCGCTCAAAAATAGTACAAGGTACCTTTTGGTAGAAAGTACCTACTTATTGAAATACACATCTTGAGAGAAAAGGGTTCGAAGGAGCTAAGATGATTTGAAATTGACACTCGACTTTAACTCGAATAATATTCAATTAAATTCTACGCATGTCCAATAATATCCATACACCTCTAATCTTAAATCTATGTGTGTTTTTTTTTTCCTCAGAATATTTGCGAATCCGAAACGCGGCGATTAGAATTCAAAATGCATACCGAGGTTGGAAAATAAGAATAGAATTTTTACGTAAAAGACGTGCTGCTATCTTGATACAATCTCATTTACGCGGAATGTTCGCTCGAGAGGTTGGTCGCATGATTCATAATAATATCATGCTTATAAGCTCGGCAACTGGCAACACTTTATACCCCGGTGAATTAATTTTCTCGTTCTTAGGTTGCTACGGCGTTACGTGAAATGCGTCGAGTTGAAGAGGAAATGCGTAAACGTGAGAGAATGGAAGAAGAAAAAAGAAAAACCGCCGAGGAAGAACAAATTGCCACCAAGGAAGCCGAATTGTAAACTTTACTTTAATGCTAGTTCAGGCGTAGTTTTATAATGCGCTAATTCAAGCGATTTATACATTTTAATGCGAATTTTACAGAGTCAAAGAAGAAGAGGAAATCATCGCTTTGGCCGAACAATTAAATTCTCGTTTGGAGAAAACTCACGACTCGGTTGATTTAGATAATTTATTCGCCTTTCTGACCGACGTTCAAACTGGTCGAAATCATATCATTGACCATATTGGAGAGAAAATGAAAGAATTAGTTACCGATATAGATATGGAAGTGAGTAAAAAATAATAAAGAAATTTACCCATTAAAATATATCTATTGATTTTTCTCAATTTGTGTTTTTATTTTTTTTCTAGTTGGAAAATGTACTACAACAAGAAATTGAAACCATTAATTCGCAACAAGAAATTTTACGTTTATCACCTCCGTCTACTTTAGATTTAACGTCTAAAAATAATACCAAATCGACTGCTAAAGGACCTTCTCTACCTGAGCCTAATTGTCCTCCTCCACCTCCGCCACCTGGAAATAAAACTTCGAACGAACCTATTTACGAAGCAGTGTTACCAAGAGATGAAGGCACTTCTCCGCCACCGTTACCAGCACCTCCGCATAAACTCAGACCTAAAAGTCCTGGCTTGGAAAGGATTCAAAAATCAGAAAAAGCATCTCCTGTACTAAACGGATCGCCCAGACAAAGCAGGCCTAGTTCTAGAGGATCTAATGTATCTGCTGTAGGTATCATTTTTATGACAGCGTGACATGGGTGAGAATATTTTTACAGTAAATTGGCATTTGTGCTGTACAGAACGCTCAACAACCTGTACCTTGGAGATATAACGAACAGTTGGAAGAATTTGAAAAGGAGCAAAGAAGAAGGTTAAGAGTGGAAAAGAAATTACAAGAATTGGTGGTAGAAAAACAGGAGAAAATTATTGAAAATGCTGAAGAAGTACATCACGATATTGTCGAATTCGCTCAAAACTATTTCAATACTCATGAAAAGTGTTTAGATGGTTGGTGCTATTTTCTTTGAATTTTTTTTTATCATAATCGAGATTGATTAAAACCAACGAATGAATTAATTACGAATATTTTTTTCAGGTACTATAATGGCAACCCTGACTCGTAAAAGAAAATCAGTTGATTTTATACCTAAGTACGAGATGATCACATATTGTAAGAATACCTCTATTCCTACCTCTCACGTACACATGTATGATCCCGATAACGTTACTATTGCCTGTAATATATTCAGGGTAAGTGCAACGTATTGCCCATCTATCTCTGCGTGTCTAATACACATTACGTACCTAAAGCTATAACTGAACGAAATTAATATTTTCCAGGACCTTTGTAAATACATGAAAGGCGAAATTAAAACCGAATCGGAACATCAAATTATTCAAACCATCATTGGATTTGGAATCGAACGAGAAGAATTAAGGGATGAGATTTACGTTCAGTGTATGAGACAAGCTACCAATAATCCTAGTCTCGAAGCCACTGAAAAAGTCTGGCTGTTATTGTGTTTAGCAGTGGTTGCTTTCCAGCCATCGAAATTATTGCATAAAGTCAGTTTGAAATATTTCTCTCATTTTTTTCGTTTGATATCGATTATTTCTATTAATTTTTTGTAATGTGTGTGTTTTTTTTTATCGCAGTACTTTATATCATTTTTGAAGAAAAATATGCAATGTGATGGTAAACTCAGGCAATATGTGCAATGGTGTCTTGATAATGGTAAAAATACCAAGGTATCGTGTAGAAAATTCCCACCATCGACTGTTGAAATAGCGGTAAGCTTCGAATCATTTACTAGAAAAGAAACAGTATCGCTCAGCCTGATCTTTGTGAAATATTAGAATTATAATCAGTGGTATGGGTAGAAGGTGATTTTAAAGTGCACAATTCATACCATCAAAGACCATATTTAGAACGTCACTAAATCTACATACCAGATTCATATGCAACAAATAAACCACAGCTCGCGTCCTCGTTTCGCTTGGACTGCTTGAAATAAGAAAAACTGACCAAAAAACTACATTTTCGAAGCTGTAAAGTGGTGCAATGAGGCTAAAAGGTCGAAAACCTCAAAAAGCACATCTGGGATTTGTACTAAATCTACATACCAAATTTAAATCTCCTAGATTAATTTCGAGGGGAATTATGCGAGGAATGAACTTGAAAAATTAGAAAAACCACCCAAAAAACTACATTTTTGGGGCTGTGAGTGAGTGAAATGGAGCTGAAAAGTTGAAGCCATCAAACGGCGCATCTAAACTAGGTACCAAATTTCAACTTTCTAGCTCAATTTGGAGGAGGGATAAGAGAAAAATAGCCCTTTTTCGTGGTTAAAAAGAGAATAACCCTATCTCCTCTCATAAGTGGCCTAGAGGCCTAAATTTTAGATATGATATACAACTTTGGATTGTTTATCGATTGGCTCAAAAAGAAACAATTTTTGCAATTTTAGCCCCTCAGCACCCCCTTCCCCAGATTTGAGCACAATTGAATTTTGACCATGAGGTCATCCCCACTCCAGAATATCGAAGCATATTTCTCAAATTTGATCGATTTTGGTCAGTATCGAGCTGAGCAAATGATTTTTAGTTTCGGAGAAAAAAATAAAAATAAAAATAAAATTAAATATCTAACATGGCTGAAAATTGTAGTAGTGGTCTTCTAGGACCCAAAAACAGATTTTTTTGATATTTCCTCCCCCTCCCTCGTTTCCACTACGGTTCGATAGATGGTAATAGCCTTGCTTTTATTGATAATATGACATAGAAAATCAGGCTAATTATCTTCCTTAGATTAGTATGTAAATTAATTAAAATACCTTATCTTTTAGGCTATGCGACGTTTGGGAACCATCGTATGTAGATTTTTCTTCCTCGATGGTCGAACTAAAGCCATTGATATACATCCTACGGACACAGCTAGTGATGCAGCGTCTAAACTGGCTGATAAATTGGGATTACAAAATTTAGACGGATGGGCCATTTATCAAAGCAAAGCTGATGGAGAAGAGCACGTCAGAGGACATGATTATTTATACGATGTTATAGCTGCTTGGGAAATGTACGTATGATGAACATGATCTTGGTAGAAACAATGAATTGAAAAGTTATTGGAATATAATTTATTTTTTGGTTGCAGGAAACAAAATAAACAGTTGCAGAATTCCTTCTCAATGCTGCACCGAAGGAGTAGCTCGGCAACACTGACCAACGGAGAAAATAAATTCATATTTAAAAAAAGGCTTTTTAGAAATTCAAGGGAAATTTGCCAAGACCCTGTTGAAATTAGTTTACTTTATGCTCAAGCTGTATATAGCGTTGTAAAAGTATGTACAGTATTGAAATATTTTTCTCAATAAAACTTATATCACTAAGTGAACCTAATCAAATATTTGTTGATTTCAGTGCGACGATTTTCCAATTAATGAAAAAGTGGCTGTACAATTGGCTGGTCTTCAAGCTCAAGTATCATTAGGAGATCCGAAAGATAATAGACTTGATTATTATACTGATATCGATACCTATTTACCATATAGAATAAGTAGAAGCAGAGGAGACGATATTTGGGTAAGCCGAAGTAAACCTTATAAATAAAATGGAAAGTCAAAGATTCTTATCTGATGAGATTTTCCAGGTATCGATCATTGCTCAAGCACATAAACAATATGGAGCAGGGAAATCAGAACTGATTGCAAAAATTTTATATCTTACGTGTGTCATGCAATATAAATTATATGGTTCAACTATATTTCAAGTTACTTATCGCGGATATTGGTCGTATGGTAATTATCGTCGATATTCACTTTTTTAAACATCTTTCGATTTGAATCTTATTTTTATGATTTTTTTTCTTCAGGAAATACATTATTCTTGGGGGTAAACTGCGAAGGATTGATATTAATTAAACCCGAAGATAAACTCGTACTGTACGAATTCCAATATCCTGAAATCGAGTCCATATTTTTAGACCCGAGTGACAGTTTTCTTACAATCAATCTCATACGCCATCATAATGATAATAGTACTCAGAAATGTTTCGTTTTTGAGACACCCCAGAAAACAGAAATAGGATCTTTAATTATTAGTTACTACCCAGCATTGGCTAGTTGGATTACAGAAAATGAGATAGCGGTACGTTTCAGTTGAAGATTTTTATTAGAATTTCGAGTACATTTTACTGAATGCGACGTGGGTATTCTTTTTCAGGCCAAAATTGTGACAGGTGAGGATAGAGCTCGACTTTATCGCACTTTAATGGAATGCAGACGAACACTAGTTGATAGTGGAATACTCAATAAACCTCAAGAAGGTGCTGGTAAATTTTTAAAGAATACTTTACGAAGGTAATTATCCAAAATTCTATTTAAAGTTTAATTTTTTTCCAAGAAATCTTCTTCATATTTTTAAATCTGATTTACAGATTTAGCAAAAACAGGCTAGAAAAATTGTGGAACGAAAACGGTTTCGCCGAATTTAGCGAAACGTATCATGGATTCTCATTTTCATATTGGGCTTTTACTAGACAGCCTCTTCAACAAAGCATTTGTAAATTGCAAGAAGCTGATGATGCTTTAGCTATACAAATTTTTACCATACTTTTAACATACGCTGGATTATGTCAAAATGGTATGTGATTCTCTGTAAAATATCAACCATTTGAATGATATTTTGAATAGACGATAACGTGTTTTTACATTTTAATAGGAGAGGTAGCTCGTCGAACCGAAGAAGAACACATCGCCCTGATCCAAAGTATTATGGAAAAAGTCATGCGAAAAGATGCCCTTTTATGTGAACTATACATGCAACTTATTAAACAAACCACCGAACATCCGGATCCAAATTCTCGAGTCAATCTACGTCATTGGGCTGTCTTATCGTTGGTTTGCTCTGTGGCTCTACCACCTCATAAAAACATTCGTAAATATTTATTAGCCCATTTACGTAAATGTGCCAGCGATTATTTAACCGAAGAAGGAAAATACGCTAGATTTGCTGAAAAAGTATGATTTCTATTCTCAATTCATCAAAATCATGTCACATCGAAGATATTTCAGCTTTGATTTTTTTTTGTTCAGTGTGTTTATAAAATGCAAGGCACCAGGAAAAGACAGTGGCCTCCTTCTCGAGAGGAAATCATGTGTACGATTAATAGACGATTAATATATGCGAGATTCCATTTCATGGATGGGCAATATCATGCTATTGAATTCCATCCCTCTGCTTCCGCCGAAGACGTTGTACAAATAATTAAAAATAAGATCGGTCTACGAGAATCTGCTATGGGTAAGGTTCACACTTATCAAGCAGCTTATTGCTACTATTTAGCCTGATTTTTTATGTCATATTGTCAATGAAAATCAGAGTATTACAGTCTATCGACCTACAGCGAATAAAGGGAGGGGGAATATCAGTGGTATGAAGACTTGGTAGGGTTCCTACATGTGCCTTTTGTGGTTTCGTGTTTTTAGTTCTATCGAACCCTTCCTACCCTTAATTCTGATTAGGCAAGAAGCATCGCTTTTCAATTCTCATGATTATAATATCTCACGAAAATCAGGCTGAAAAAGCCTCGCGAAAATCAGGCTGAAAAACCATCGTTTTTTTTTGAAATTTAATTGGAAATGCATATCTTTTGCAGGTTATGCAATCTACGAAGTTCTTGGAAACTCTGAACGTAGCCTGTTATCAGATGAAAAAGTATCCGATGTGATGTCCAAATGGGAACACTACCGGAATGCAAATTCAGTCAATACCAATGGCACTATGAGTAAACCGGCTCGTAAACAAAGCCATCTTTTCCTATTTAAAAAGCATCTATTCCTCGATCAATACATGGATCTAGATGATCCTGTGGAAAAAGAATTACTTTACCATCAAGTTTTACATGGATTACGTTCCGATAGATTCCCAGTTACCGAAAACGAAGCTGTGAGTAATATTCTGTATAAAATGGCATACATTATCTAGTCTCTTTTTTAATATAGAATATTTTCTTCTCTTTTTTCCTGCAGATTATGCTGACTGCATTACAAGCGCAAGTTGAACTAGGCGACTTTGTTGAGGATAAAGAAGATTATAAAGCAGTTGCTGGACATTGTTTACCCGCTAGACTGGCTGTTAACATTTTACCAGAAGCTGTCGCAATGCATCAACAAAGTTTGAGAGGTATGTCAGCTCCGGAAGCAAAGAAAGCCTTTTTAAATCTAATAAGGAGTTGGCCTCTTCACAGAGCGACTATTTTTGATGTTATGGTAAGTTTATTTTTTCTTTTCAAATAAAATGAGTGATATAAATTTAATTTAAATTCAATCGGAATTCTTATGAGAGATTTTTTTTTATCAATTTAGCAATCCTTTACATCGAACTGGCCCAAAGTCTTGTGGTTGGCTGTGGACCAGGTAGGACTACATTTGTTGGAACATCGTTCGAGAAACGCGTTATGTAGTTATGAATATGATAGCATTTTAAGCTACAGTCCTGCTGTCAACTGCCTTATGATAATTACTGGAAGCGAGAAAAAACAAATTAAAGTTATACTGACAACGTCTCAGGTTAGTGGTTCATATTACTTGTAATTATTACACCTACCAAGTACCTATACTACACTTACCTACTCAATAAATATATATTATATGTATAAAAGGTTCGCATACCATCGCTTATCGTTCCCTTAACCTGCGCTTTGTAATCGCTTCTGATTTAAAAGAATGACTAAGTATAAATACTTACGTGATTGATTTGCTGTTGTGTAGGCATTTCAAATTGCCAACTTAGTCAAAGAGTACACCGAGGTGTTACAAAATGTACCCAAAGAAGTTAAAAAAAGGGAACCAAAACGAAATGGATCAGCTAGACCTGTCAGCATACTCCATAAACCAGTCCCTGTTATTGATGCTAGTTCATAAATGGTTTTCTTATCTTTAATATTTATTTTATCGTCGATATTTATACTACATTGTCCTTTCCTTTCCGGTAAATCACTTAGTAGATATTTCATTTACTCCTAAATTCTCTTTCATCAATATTGATATACTTATTAGGAATTTAAAAAAAAAAAAAAACAGTTTGATCTCTTTCTTCACGTCCTATCTTCCATTTTCTTCCTAAATCCGTCTGCATTTTATCACACTGACATTTTAATCTTATCATAGACTGGGATTCATATAATATTTTTGTCTTCCTCGAGGAGTTATCACTCATAAGATGTATTAGAACTTAAGAAGAAGTCACTTAGTATGAGTTAAATTGAAGTAAAGGAATCAAAATAAGTGCTTAATTGAGAGAAGCTGGATTATTATTTTTTTTTTTTTGAAAAAGTCTTCCTATTTGAAAACCCATTGTTTATCGATGGTACGTGTAATTGAAATCCAAGCGTACGTAGATTTTGATTTTTTTTTCAAACATTCAAACGTTTAAATAGTTTTAATTTAAAACGTCTACGGTTGTTATAATTTCCACGATATTTCATTACGGTATCTACGTTTACTTGATGGGATAAATTGTTTTTAAGAAAAATTTCATCTATAAAATGAAAACTTTTATATACCTACTTATTTTGTATGACAAAATGACGAAGGAACAAAAAAAAAAAAAGGAGGGAAATGGAATCCCGATTTTTTTTCGCATTTCGACGTATAAGGTCGATCATCGAAGCTTTAATTTATATTTTACCAATTTTTTAATATTTATTTTTACGTCATAGTTTTATACTTATTTACATTTACAAGTGTAATTTGTTATTTGATTTGTATATATGAGATTACTAATTTTTTAATGAGTGCGCTTTTGCATAATACTCATCATTCATTTTGGATTTGTGTTTTTGCAAACGATATCTAGTCGAAAAAACTGTTATTGTGTAAGGGAATTAGCGTTTTTCATTATTTTCATTATGCTTTTCAAGTTGATAATTGTTACTGTTCGCTATATTGAATAAAAATTTGAGCCAGTTGAAGAAGGAAATTATTTCATAGATTAGTGATGGTAGAATTTTTTGAACTAGTTTTGATTTTGTCGTGTGGAATTAAAAGGTGTGAAGATGAAAGGTTGACTTTTTTTGTATTGATAAAATGATTTGTTTTGAAATGTTTTGTTCGATATAATTTTGATGTCGTATATGAGTTTAATTTTTCATCGTGGAACTTGAATCGATTTAGCATTGGTTTTGATAAACCTATCTCCTTAACAAAATTACCCTCTGAAATTCAAATGAGGATGTGTAGTATGAGCTTTTTAGCTCAAAAATCGCCCAAACCTGAACAAAATTCAAGAAAAGCGAAAATTTCGTATACATATAGGTACTGTGAATATGTATTTCAATATTCCCAAAATTCGTTGAAATCCACGCATATTTTCCTCCCTTTTAGGGGGCAAAGCGTTGTAAAGCTTGGTTTTTTGTCAATTACTCGTACTTCTGGAACAACGCGCTTACGAAAAAAATACTGGAATAAAAGTTGTATAGCATCAAAAGACGAATATTTTTACTCCTTTCACTTTTTCTCTCAAGATGTCATGTGGAGATGCTGGGGCATCCAGGAAAAAGTCATTTTTGAAAAACTTGCTTAATTCACTTTTAGGAGAATTTACGTTGCCTTTTCTCAAAATCGGGTATCCAAATATCAGCTTCCTAGGTCAATTAGAAGAGGAGATATGTTTTTTTTTCTTTTCGCTTTAGTCGCATCCCATAACTCACCGAATAGGGAAAAATAAAAAAAAAAAAATGTTCGTCTTTTAACGCTCTACAACGTTTGTCTGAACCATTTTTTCAAATTTTTTAGCATAACGAACTTACCTCTTGAGAAAGTTACAACTTTTTGAACGTTGACCTCAGCCGCCCACTTTGAGAAAAGGGGACAATCTTACATTTTTCGAACTTCACATAACAGTGAAAAGTACTGCGCTAGAAATCTGCCCCTAAAAGTGGATTAAACAGATTTTTGAGAATTATTTGTGTCAATGAGAGTTTTTCAAACAGCGCTTTTTTTCTGGACGCTCTACCTCCTCCCCACCTCCTCCTAGGAAAAAAAGTCAATCAAGTAAAAACGTTCGTCTTTTGATGTTCTACAACTTTTGTTTCAGCATTTTTTCCGTAAGTGCATTATTTGAGAAGTAATTGATAAAAAAACCAAACTTTGTACCTCCTTACCATCCTCCCCCAGTGGTGGGCAAAATATACACAGATTTTAGAAAAGTTCGGGATTATTGGAATACATACTCCACAGTACCTATGTACGAAATTTCCATCTTCCATGAATTTTAATCAGATTCAAACCTCAAACCCTCGTACTAGTAGGTGGGTCATTTCATTTCAGTTCGTATGCAAAGTCGAAGGGGGGGGGGGGTCGGAGATTTTTTTGAAGTTTCACTATTTTAAGGAATTTTTTTTTTTAATGAATTTTATAACTACTCAAGACGAAAGTATTATGATACAACCTTCAATAACTTTTAAACGATGAGGTTTATCAAAAAATTGTAAGAGACCTTTTTTGTAGAGAATTCAATTTTCTA
>FIZR01019568.1:0-17116 GCA_900060175.1 Ferrisia virgata | reverse complement strand
TTAGATCATATTGGTGAGGTTTAGTTTTTTTATTAAGTTTATAAATTTCTGAATTTCGGAAGGAATATCTGGTATAATTGGGGGGATTTCATTAATTTGTAGGGTTAGTCTCTCTTGTTTTAATTTGGGGCATTCGAACAAAATATGTTGGGTAGATATATGATGAATAGTACAGAATTGACATGTTGGTTTTGGAGTTTTTTGGTAGAGATAGTTGTGAGTAATTTTTGTGTGGCCAATTCTTAGTCTGGTTATAATGATTTCATCTTGTCTATTTAGTTGTGAGAGGTTTTTCCAAGGGAGCACTGTCTTTTTATGTTGGTATAATTTATTGTTTACCTGTTGGGACCATAAGTTTTGCCAGCTTGAGTAGAAGTGTTTGTAGGGAAGTAGAATTTTTTACTGCATTCGTATTTAAAAATTGATAGATTTTGTTAAACACAAAAAGGTTGGAATTTTGTCCAAAATTTTCTGGTGAGGTGTAAGAAAGACTTGAGCATAGTATAAGAGTTATAATGTTTTTTTTTTTTTTTTTTTTAAGAGATATATTAGTGTACATTTGAATTTGTTTTTGCCTCATGATATAGATATAAATTTAGGTAGGGAGGGACTCGAGTCATAGTTGTCAATATTTCATTTATAGTCTATTCATACACATTAAATTTTACTCTTTGTCAGCTTTTCATTGCAAATTTTCGGGTACTAAAAATATTTTGTCACATTTCTTAGACTTTCTTCTGCTCAAATATAATATTACAATTTTGTGTAATTTTTGAAATAGGCAGAAAACTCATTTTAAATCATTTCAGGTCTAGAAACTAAACATTTCAAAAATATTCGTGCACCGAAATTTTTGTATTTCAAACAGGAATCTTGTCCTCATTTTCAAACCGCAACTTATTATAACGATTAAATGTGTTTTACTGAATTTAGTCAAGTTTAGTTATGAAAATTTCTGCGAATATTTTATTAATTTTAGCAATTTTTAACATAAAATAGGCTGAAAAGATAAAGATTGTCGCTTACAAGCAAGCTACCCGAATTGTTACACTCCAAATGAAAAATTTTTTTAACAGGCGTGTAGAGCATTCAAAATTATCCCTACAGCCAAAATTCCACCTTTTAAGCTCTATTTGAAGGGGAGGAGGTGATGGGGGGGGAGAGCAATTACAAAAAAAATTGACACATAACACTGTGAAATTAGCAAAAAGTGAAATAACTCGACTACATACCGCGCTTAAATCTTAATTTTTTACACACCTTCTACCCTCGACACGGAGCCACCTAGTGATGGGGTAATTGCCCGGATCCGCGTGTAACACTCGAGGGTGAATTTTTAGCCGTATAAAATGTAGTTAAAAAAAAAAGTCAAATAACTCGACTTCGTACCGCGCCTACAGGATAATTTTTTCATCACGTACTATCCTCGATGTGGGTCACCTGGGATCCAGGCGACTACCCCACCTCAAGATGATCCATGTCGAGAATTTAACGTGGTGAAAAAATTAGCCCTTAAACGCGGTAAGAAGTCGAATTATTTCACTTGTTCTATTTTTTTTTAAATTAAATTTCGTATGGCTAAAAAGTTACTCTCGAGGTGTTACACGCCAATCCAGGCCACTACCCCCCCCCTCCCTCCACTTCTAAGTGTGGGTTAAAAAACGATGCTTTGAAGTATTTTTCTCAACAATTTTACCTCTCAAATGCGAAGAATTAACGATTTTAGGCGTATTATTTTGTTTTACATATTTTTTGAGTCGTAATAATGATTAGAATGATTTTTTCACCATTTTTACACCTTTTTTAAAAGTGAAAAATGTAATTTTTTTTAATTTCTCTTTTGTTTTTTCTACTATGCGTATGCGTTAAGCTGATTTAGCTTTTTTGTGAAAAATTTTCCTGACAAAAATTACATTTTGAACGGCTATTTTCATGGTTTTACGCTTTTTTTCAAGATTTTTTCCAAAAGTTTTTTGCATTTTCTAAAATGTAAAAAACGATTTTTTGAACAATTTTTTTCATAATTTTACATCCTACATGCGAAAAAATGGTATTTTCCGAGTTTTTTTTAATTTTTTTTATTACGTTTTTTGATTTGTAAAATTACAGTTTTAACAACTTTTTCATAATTTTAAACCTTTTATAAGTAAAATTACGTTTTTTGGACTTATTTTGGGATTTTCCACTTTTTGTAAGTTCTGCAATGGTATATTTTCGACAGTTTTTTCATAGTTTTGTACTTTTTTTGAAGATTTTTTTTTTTATTTTTCGTGTTTTTTTGGTCGTGAAATGACATTTTGAACGATTTTTTTATAAGTACAATTTCACATCTTAAAGGTGAAAAATTAAATTATCTTGAAATTGTTTTAAATGACACTTTGAAAAATTTCATCATTATTTTACCCATATTTTGTACTTTTTTCAATTTCTACATGTTTTGAAGAGTATAAAGTGGTACTTTGATCAATTTTTTTTACATACCTTTTTTTTTTTTTATTTGAAAAAAAAAACCATGTCGCTTTTGGCGGCACTGACAGGCCATTTGCAGCCAGAGACTTCTCTGAATCGTTAGATTATCAGTAGAAAATTCAGGGATGGAAGGAATAGGAGTGGGTAGATTCATTGGATAAGGTTCTAAGAGGGAAGGAGCAAAATTTGTAACGGTTTTTCAGAGACTGGAGAGCTAAACAAAAGGTGAAGATATAGTTTTTGCTGAGATGGGAACTAATCTGGAAGATCAAGATAGTGGATCAAACAGGCACGTAGGATGAAATATTGGAAGTAAAAAATGTGAAATTTACGTTTTTCGAATGATTTTGTTTTTCATGTTTTTGAAGATTCTGTTAATTTTTTTTTCTCGTGTTTGAAGGTTTAAATTTATTTTGAGCGCCTTTTCTGTGAAAAATCAGCGTTGGGAGATGATGATTTAGAATAAAGTCTGTTCTCTTAGGTAATAATTGTTGTTTCTTAAGTCATTTGAAAATGCTGGAAGAGTGTACCCCACCCCCGTTCTTCTTAATTTCTAATTCTTTACCACAAAAAAAGGGTTTTGTATGATTTTACGTATGTTGAAAATACAATCATTTAAGATTATTTTTAACCTTATTTTTTTTTCGAAAAAAAAAAACATGCAAAATGAAATAAGAATATTAAATGGAGGAAAAGAGTAGGGTAGACACGAGGAAAAACTTTTTAGACGTTTATTTTACCACATTTCTAAATAATTTTGATCTAGAATTCGTAGTTGGGTTTATAAAATTGACCCGATGTCTACTAAAATTTTCTCGATAAATTTTACCCGGGCTTAAGTTTCATAGACATTTGATCCGTCGGAGTGGCACATTTGAGAAGAAGGTAATACCACGTATAATACGTATACTGATGTAATGAAAATTTTGATATATTTTTTATTCGAGATTATACGCATACACGCGTAAACCTAGTGTATGTGTACGAATCGAGGAAAATTTCAAAAGTGACGTTTAATTTCGAAGTGTTTTCAGTCGTGATGGCTGAATTTTCCATCCGAAAACCCGAGTAGTAGTTGGTACCATGGTATACGTCAGTAGCATACTACGTATACGTATCGTTTGTAACAGAAACAAATAAAAAGCGACACGAAGCGATGTATGGAGTATGTGCTTATAAAGAGATCAGATTCTCACACTTTTATCCCATTTTTGCCAGATGATGATCGAACGATGTAGAAAAATTATCGGTGTAGTTATCGTTGTCACATTGGAAGAGCGATAAATTGATTATTTGTCGAGTGTGTGTGTGTGTGTGTGTGGGGACATTCGATACGCATCTAGTAAAAAGTGCTACGTTTAGCCTGAGGTGTATACAATGACGTTATAGATACGAAGGGGTCGCGGTGGAGGGGATGGGGGGGTGATAATACATGGTAATAGAAGAGTATAAAAATAAAAACAAGCGTATCAATTTTCCAAGGGTTAGTTTACATTTGAAGTGGCAATTGTCGGACAATGGAGGTCGTACGTTCGGTACTCGTCTGATCGGAAAATTACACTTGAGCAACGTACGCCGGTCTCGTGGCGCTACCACCTTTTTACACATGTAATCTGATTGGTTAAGGTTGTCAGTATTTACAAATAAGTTGTATCGAATTACCATGGTGTATGTGAGAAAGTTTTTATACGCTTTTGACGTATTTGTACTTACTTATTCGGGGGTTAAATTTATGAATGTAAAAGAAAAAGAAAGGTGGACTTATTTTGAATGGAAATGTACGTATAGATGGAGGAAGAGCGAAAACTAGAAATGTGAAGCATTTTTAGTCGTTGAACTTACCTGAACACGAGCTTCGGTTAGTTCGATTTTTATGGCGATTTCTTCTCTGGTATATATATCCGGGTAATGGGTTTCTTGAAATGCTCGTTCGAGTTCTTTTAATTGGGCAGACGTGAACGTGGTTCGAATTCTGCGTTGTTTTCGTTTCTCCGTTAGAGATGAATCGTGCGCGTATACTTTGTATGGTAATCCGCCTGTAACATTTTGGTATAGGTAAAGTGATTGCGTTAAACAACTTTGATTTAAAAAAGGTTGCCTTTTATCGGATGTTTTGGAATTGTGGTTTTAATGGTAAGGGGTGCCTAAAATCGTTACGAAAGTACAATTCAACAACGAGTGATGTGTTTATTGGAGGGAAAATGAATTTGAGATTTTTTCATAAGTTCAAAAATGAAAGACGAGAAAGTGAAGAAAAATGCTGAGTTTGCATTTCAGATTCATAATCGCAACTGAAAATTGAAAGAAAAATAAAAGTCAACGGGTAGTAGCGTTTCAGAATTTTCGCTGTACGGATAAATTTGTGCAGAGGATTAAATACTTTGTGGAAAGTTGAGAGGGTGTACAAAAGAGTGAAAGAAGCGTAATAAGGCACAAAGTTTCAAGATGATAAGGAATGGATATGGTAAAAATGTTGATTTCTTACAATTCGTTGAAATTTCACTTTTTTTTATTTTTATTTTGTTATTATTTATACTGGCGTTTTTAATTTCAAGATTATTATGCCAGTTTTCACTTAGATTTTATTCATTAGTTTTGATAGTTTAAGGAATTTTAAAATTTTTTCTATTGTTTGGTAGTTGTCTGTTATTGCTGTTTCTTTCAGTTGTAGGAGCGATCGAATGGGTTTAAAGTGTTCACAGAAAAACAAAATATGTTGGGTGTTTAGGGGTGAATTTCTACATATTTTAATGATTTAAAATTTGGAAAACATTTTCATCAAAGAGGGCTCTATCCTAGAACCCGAATTTTTACACGAATAGAAAATATTATTGTTTTTTGTTACCAACGATTATGTATTAGATTTAAGTTGGATTTAAGAAGAAGAAGAGGAAGAAGAAGAAGATTTTATTATATTTTTGTTAATTATTTGTTAATTAAGATTTTAAAATTAGAGCTAAGAAAAGATTGCAATGATCCATACAAAGCGATAAAGTGAAAACTAGGACCGCCTTGCAACTAGTAGAAAGATAATTCGAGATAGTTTTCGAGTTGAGCCTACTCTTTGACACCTTATAAAAATATCCTATGCAGATTGGCAACATTCTTGGTCCACACAAACAACAAACAAACTATTTCAACACAAAAAACTTATAACACCATGGAAACATTTGAATCAACTGAGCAAAAAAGAAGTTATCATTACACGACTTAGAATTAGACACACTAAATCAACTCACAACTATCTCTATCAAAAATCTGTCCCCCCAACCTGTCAATTCTACAACTCCATCACTTTTACTGTTAAATATCTACTATTCCAATGCCCAGCTTTACAGAGCATTCGAACAGAACTCAAAATTTAACCAGATACCCCCCCCTCCCTTGACCCAAATGAAATTAACAAATTCACTTCTCTTATAAAAAAACTAAGCCTCACAAATTCAATCTGATTTGCTGACCCTTCCTGTTACGTAAAGAGTGTATATGACCAAGTTGTTGAAACACTCCATAAAAAAAATAATAAAATTTGCGTACTCTAGTATTTTTTTTATTTAAAGTTGATAAAAAATAAAAATAAAATTTTTAAAAACCTGTCTTAAGAAATTATCAACATTTTAAGCCATTCAGCCAATAAAAGGCAATTTTTACTTTTCGCCTTCTTTTCATCATAGCCATAAAAACATTTGAAATAGCATTAGTCCTTATTTTGACAGTCTTCAAAATAAATGTCAACAAATTTTTTGATCAAATAATTACCTATCTAAACCATTAGAGAAAAATTGTTGTAATTTTTTAACGATATTTTATCAAATTTTGTAACTCTTCAACTTTTAATGTGGATACAAAAAAAATAAGGTGCTGGGGAGAGGGAATTCAATATTCAAATAAGATGTTTCGTTCCTTTATCTACTCTAAATTCTGTACATGATTCTTTCGTCGGTTCTAAGAAGAGAGAGAAGGTTTTAATGTGAAAAGATTCGTATAATATTTCCAGATTATTGTAGTGTAGCGAGGAAGAGCCAGAAGTGGGGGGCTTAGGCGCTGAATTGTTCCAAGAGAGGAGTTTGAGGTTTTTTTATTCGTGCCACTGGACTTAGAGTGTCTACAAATCGTGAAAATTTGCTTTACTATTTTACAATACTTGGCATTTTTCACAATTTTACAAATGAGTTGTATAAATTATATTATGTTATTATTGGCGCATTCTACTTGGAATAGGAGCCAGAGGGCTAAGTAACTCTCTAGTTCCCGCCAGAAAATTTTCAAAAATTAATTTTGAAGTCTATTTGAAATAATTGAAGCTCTATGATAAGCTAAAAAACATTTCACTCTGTGCATCTTAAAATTTTCCCCTCGATTTTTCGTTTCCAAGAAATTTTTTAGAAAAATTTCCACCAGGCAGTAATTATAGTAAAATGGTACTACCCATTATTTTTTTTCAAATTTTAGTCTTCCCCAAAAAAGGGTTCTGAATGTGCCTATGGTTCTTATCAATTTTAAGCATAAATTATGGGACAGTATTTTCTCAGAAACCGTGTCAGATTTGTCAATAATGGAAAATTTCTAGTTTTTTCAAGTTTGGAGCTTTCTTTTTTCAGATTTTCACTTTCGCTCCGCTGGGACATTGACCCTTCCATCATATCAATGCTATACCACTATTAAATTTTGTCATTTTTTTTTTATTTGCCTATTTAGTTGATAAATTTATGCATCGAAATTGACATTTATGAGGTATGTCTAGTCTTCTCCCCGCCCTTTCATTAATTTGTCCTTGTTACGGATCTGGTGGAACTTTTTGTCGCGAATTTCGAGTTTAAAAAATCTGTTGAACCCACAGGACTAGGTTAAAATTTTCAATGCTAATAAATACTAAGATTAGATGCTCTTGTGCAGAGTAGTATGTATGCCTGAGCGAAGCGAGGTCGAAATTTTGGAAAAAATTATATTTTTTTATCATAAAAAACTGTATTTTTGAAAAAAAAAATGACTGATGAACCAATTTTCTGGACTTGATAGGAATGAGAGTTCAGAGGATTTTAAATCCCCTCCTCTCATCACCACTAACGAGCCTTTTCAGAATACTCTGTATCTAGGACATGATTAGTGAATAGGCTGGAGAAGTCGCGGGTCTCTCTTAAAAATTATGTCAAAATGAAAAATGTGCTAATATATTACATTTGAAAAAATGCACTTTTGAGTGAGTTCAAGTTTTCAAATTTTTGCTCTCATGTCTCACATTTGACTTGACTTCTTGGCTTCCTGTAGAATTTTTGGTATTTTTTGGTTAATCCTTATGAATATTTTACCATCTTTAAATATTCTTTGAGATATTTTCAAGTAAGTAATCAAAATGATGAACAATTCATTCAAAAAATTTATCCAGCTCAAAAAAAAATAATAAATTCTAAAAAAAACTCGTGCTTGTAAAAAAAAAAAAAAAAATACCAATAATCAATTAAATTAATTTTTTGTACAAAATCCTACGTTGAAAATTTTTTCCAATTTTCTGTAATATATTGGTCAATTTACGTAATTCAGTACAATTTATTCTTAACATCAAGTATACATGGTTAAAGTACTTTATTTTGGAAACAATATAACCCCACGAGGACGAGACAAATGTTTTCAAGGCTGCTGGAGTAATAAATATCCCAATCTTTGTCGATCTGGCTGCCCAAACCAACATATTCCGCTCAACTTCGTAACAATTTGTTATCTGTTTTCTGGTGAACTTTATGGAAAAACTGTACAGACTTATATACGAGTATGTTTCTTATATGTATACAGGAGTAAAAAACCCTCTCCGCTCGCCTTTTTTTTTTTTTCTATTTCTACGAATATTTGTAAAATCGTCGCAGACAATTCAAGATTTCGTGCGTCAGAGACGCAAAAGGTCTTTGAATATATTGTCTTGCGAGTCAGTGATTCGAAAGCGGGAGGTATTGTTAGTGTATGAAATTTGACAACATTCGAGTGTCGAAGAAAGAAAACATTATGGGTATATTTTGGGAGCACCGATTATTTCCTTTTTATCAATAAAGGTATGCATAATATAATTATGTAGGTACTTGTGTGTTATCTCGATGGAAAAAAGAATTGTACTTCTGTGTGCCTATAATGTGATTTGAAGGTATCTTAGCAATTTCAATGATAGGATTGTTGGCTGTAATTTAAACTGTATGGATCTATTTACCTTCATCTCTTTATCATTAATCGAATGCTGTACATTTTATTCTTTTAATCGAATTTTGGAATCGAATTAATTTTAGATATGTACGTAAAGTTCCTTTTATATTGAAAACTTCTTCTATTATCCGTGTTTAAAACTATATACAGTGTAAGACACACGACTTGAAAATATCTATAGGCAAAAATCTGTTAACAATGCCCGCTACTTACTCGTATATAGATGTGAAAAAAAATATATTAATGATTAACCATGTATTGGGTATCACTGAATCGTTTTTCAACTTTATATTGATCGCCAGAAGAACTTGCTGCACTGCACCCTGTTCCCTCGGTACACGCTATCGCAATTTCCAGTATACACTCGAAGGCTTTGAACAATACGAAAGAGTGCGACGACGAGGGGCAAATGGGGAAATTTTCATTCAACTAAACGTCAGCCATGAACCGAAGACGAGTGTCTTTTAACGACTAACTGACTCGAACTCATTCCTTCGTTCCTTGGGTAAATAAAAGGGAGTGTTTACTTAATAATGGCGGACATTTTTAGTAGCGGAATTCCCTCCTACTTTTAATTCAGTGGCGTGTAGCGAATTTTAATGCAAAGCTTTTTGATTAAAAGTTTTAGAATATGGTCTGAAAGGTTATGATACTGAGAGTTTAATTTTCTTCCATGCATCTATACGTACTACGTAGATACAAGTTGCCTTATATGTAGTAAATACATATATTATATATGATAAGTTGCCGAGTGTGTGTGTTGTATGGTGTGTGTGTATTGCTGTATATATAAGTTTTTACAGTTCTTTATCACCATCTCTTTATGTTATCTTTACGTATGTATGCAGCTTATACTATACATTTTACTATATACGTGTGTTTTTGCGCCTTTCTTACCGCCTTTTCGCCCGAATCGAGAATACATTATGGTAATTCGAATTTCAGATTCGCGCGGTTTATATTTTAAAACTGATGCCATGCGGAGATTATGATTTAAATGGCGTCTGTGCAAATCTTATACACACGATCTTTAATTATATAACCAAGCCGAGAACTATGTTTTCGCCTCACCTCGTATAGCCCTGCTTCGTCTTTTCTTTTGTCTTGTGCTGTGCTGTAAAATATTATCCAGAGTTGTAAAAGTCTGATGTTCGCGTATACCCAGAGAGTTCGTAGCCTTATCCGTTATACATATATATTTTTCGAGTCTGCGTCGGTGAAATTTTCAAAAGCATGATTTTATTCTAAAGCTTTAACTTGCTGCGATTTATATTGTATCTCGTCGCAGAATATTCTTGTAAGAAAATTTCTAACGCTGCGTTGTTGTTTTTTTTTTCACGTGTTCTTTTGCATTGTACTCTCACATCCGCTGTGTTCGGAATTTTTAGAATGCATTATTTATGTGATTTATTGGCTTTACAGAGATGAATTGATTGTATAAAGATATTTTGCTAGGTGTAGATGGAGATTTTGTAGGCTTGTTAATTGAGGGGTTTATGTGTTGCAAAACACACAAAAAAAATGCGATGCTATTTCAGCCAGATTTTCGTGACATATCACGATCATGAGAATTGAAAAAAAAAATGCTTTTTTCCTAATCAGCATTACAGGTATGAAGGGTTCAATGGGGCTAAAAAATCGGAACCCCAAAAGGCACATCAAGGGTCTCTACAGACGGAACACACCTAATTTCAAGTTCTTAGCTCAATTTGAAGGGAAGTTATGCGAGGAACAAACTCAAAAAATGAGAAAAATTGATCAAATAACCACATAGGTATTTGGGGCTGTGAAGGGGTGAAATAGGACTGAATAGTCGAGACCCCGAAAACGCATATTTAAGATCCCCACTAAATGTACATATCTACTTACAAGTTTCTAGCTCAATTTGGAGGGGAGGTATGTGAGGAACAATTCAAAAAACTAAAAAAATGTGAAAACCCTATTAAAAAACCATCTTTTTTGAGGCTGTGAGGGGATGCAATGAAGCTAAAATGTCGGAACCTCCAAGGGGCACATCTAGGACTTCAGCTAAATATACATACCAAATTTCAACTTCCTAGCTCAATTTGGTGAGGAGGTATGGGAGGAATAGCCCTTTTTCAAGGTCAAAAAAACTGAAACCCCCTATATCTCCCCTCCTAATTGACTTGGGAGGTTGATTTTTGGATATATTATACAATTTTTGATTTCCTATCAATTGGCTTATAAAGGGGCAATTTTTGTGGTTTTTAACCCCTCAGCACCCCCTCCCCTAAATTGTGGCATAACTGAATTTTTACCCAAGTTCATCCACATTCATATATATCTAATCCATCGCTAAACGAATCCGATTGACCGAATTGAAGCGATTTTGGTCAGTATCGAGCGGAGTAAATGATTTTAATGTTCGGGAAAAAAATTAAAATAAATATCTGACATGGCTGAAAATTGTCTTAATGGTCTTCTAGGACCCCAAAACGAATTTTGTTGATATTCCCCTTATCCTCCTTTGGTCGATAAACTTTAATAGCCTGGTTTTCATTGACAATATGAAATAGAAAATTAGGCTAAAAATTAGTCGTATCTGTAGTTTATACATTTGAAACCACAGCCTATATTCTTAGCTACACGTTTTATTGATTTTTCTAGAATTCAAAATTAGGCCTCTTGAGTTCTTTTGTGAATTTTTTTTTTGGTGAAAAAAGAGATGATTAAAAAAGAATTATTCACTGCAATGACGGGTCAATCACCCTCCCCTCTCCTACTGTTTACACATAAATGCCTGCATAAGAGTGGTTTTATTTTAAAAAAATTTTCAAGTTTTTCGAAAGCTCAATGGAAATTTGCTCATTCAAGCTGAAACTAAGATCTTTATTTAAGAATTTTAATTTTTAATCTAATTTATTTTAAAAAAAAATTTAATTTAATAATGTTTTTTCCATTATATTTATAAATGTTTATTTATGAAGTTTAGTTATTTTAATTAAATTTAATCGTATTCCTTTTAATTTTATAGACAGAGAATCAGATTTAATTTCCGGAATAAATTTAGAATTTTCTGCAATTAATTTTATATTACATAGTAGTTAATCCTAGTGCATCATGGCCCAGAAGGAACCCAATTGTGGGTTGTGGTACACAATTTCGTTAATACAAATAAAGCGAATATTACTCAAATTACCTTTATAGATTTCCCACAAGTAGTATCTAATATCTTCAGATTATGACACATTTTAGCTAATTTTATATCATTTTGAGGATAGTTCAACTCCCCCTCTCCTCATCACATAGACCTCTTTTAGTCAAAATATCAGTATTACTTCAATTTGGTTCAAAATTCAGATTTTATGATTCAAAATATCTACTTTACCATGGCACCTATCCTATGTTGAACTGTTCAATTTCCACCGCCTACCTCGATTTGGAAGGGAGATATACGTTGAGCTAACTTTTCTCAAGGTCTAAAAGAGGGAAAGCCGCTGTACCTATATTTTTGATAGACGTAGGGGACTGACTTTTGGATATATTATATAATTTTGAATTGTCGATCGACTGGCTCAAAAACGAACAATTTAGGCCTTTAGTAGCCTCACACCTAAATGTGGGCAGGAGAGAAGGGATCTTAAAGAAAATCAAGAATAATATCTAGCATGAGTAAATATGGTCTCAATAGTCTTCTAGGACTCCAAAACTGATTTTGTTGACACCCCCCCCCCCATTTGTTGTAAATCGATAGTATGTGATGGTCTGGTTTTCATTGACAATGTAACAAAAAAGTGGGTTAAAAAAAATGAGAAATTAGAACGTGAAGCAAATAGAATTGCATCAATACTTAATAAATAAAAAGATATACTTGATGTGTAAATAATATGTACAAATTTTTTCATCATTCCATCATCCAAAGTTGTAAAATTTTTTCTTAGCCGCCGAAAGGACTCTTTTCACACACATTGAATCGCATAATAGTACCTCTTTTAAGTCTTGTACTTCACTAGAGACCTCTGACCTAGGCATATTTGTGTAAAAGAAGAAAGCATAATATGGAAGTTGAGGAAGTATCAACGAAATTTTTTACGGAGTCGTATAAGATCACGAAGACGATTTTTTGGGCGTTTCAGATATGTATTTCTACGTTGGTTCGCACCCCCCCCCCCTCAACCGAACTGAAATTATTTTTATGGCTTTATATAGTGACTTAAAACACTAAAATCCTGCTAGCGAGCTTCAATTGACAGTAAATTAAATATATTTGAATGGGGATGATTGGGTAAAAATTCAACCTTGTCCAAAATTGGGAGAGGTGGGTACTAAGGGACCGAAATATTTTGTTTTTGAACCCCTCGATACATATTCAAAAGCTGAATGATATCATCAAAAAGAATCAGTCTCCTACATTAACTAGAAAAGATGATATGAAAGTTCTCCTCACTTGTAGACCTTGAAAAAAATAGGTTTCCAGCATACCTCTCCTCCCCTTCAACGGATTGAAGGGTTAAAATTTGGAAAGTAGATTTAGTATCCCGTCCTTTCTCTTGATTTACCTTTTTGTGGATTTAGACTATTCAGTCGCATTGAAACCTTTTTTCGCATCCAAAAAATTGGTTTTTGGTTTGTTTAAGTTTGGTCAATCCTACACTCCGGCCCCTCTTCAATTTTGTTAATGTGCTGAAATTTGGTATGTGTGACCAGTAGCGCACTCAAGGCGGTGGCTACCAGGGCTATATATCCCCCCCCTCCTTAGGTATAACAGAATTGAAAGTTTTTTACATTTATGTGGAATTTAATACCGAAATCGTAAATTTCGTAACTCGAAACCCAAACTCCGAAAAATGCCTTTTTATGGTTTAAAAATTATATTTTTTCAAAAATTCACTCTTGCTATTCTGAGCACTTCAAATTTAATTCCTCCTTTGAAATATTTCTGGGTGCGTCAATAAGTCTGACCGCCTCTTTTCCTCATACGTATCGTCGTATAGAATTCTAAATATTCGACAAATGGGCAGCTTAAGAATTATGACCTGATTAGTGATTACCAGTGAAGTGGCGGGCCTTGTAGGTGAAAATTTTTCCTACAAATTTTGTCATGTACGCATTTTGCACATCTCCATTATTGAAGGGCGCAGCATTCGTTTAAATGTTATGAGCCGTTTCAAAAAATCAGTGTAGTCGAATTTTGTACGTAACAAAAAATAGTGCAAAAGCTGCCTAGTACAAGGTTCGCCATTGAAAACCACAATTTGGACAAATTTTTAGGGCAAATAATTTTTTCAAAGCGTGGTTTTCAATAGCTGAATCTAGTTCTAGGCAACTTTTGCAGTATTTTTTGTTACGTACAAAATTTGCCCATCTTAATTTTTTTTGTAGGGTGTTGTAAAATTCAAACGAATGCTGCTCCTTCAACAATGAATATAGGCAAAATGTATACATGACAAATTTTGTTGAAAAAATTTTTTATCTACAAAATCCGGCCACTTGGATTAGTAATCGGGTCGCAATTCTGAAAATACCTATGAAGAAGAAAGGGCTGGGAGGTGATGCTTTCATAGTTGAACTCGCCTCTGCCTGTCTTTGCATTCATGCTAATACCAGTAAATAGTTATTCATAATTTATCCTGTAGAGGCGCGTTGATCACTACGTGTCCTGGCTATATTGTTTATAGCGAGATTGTGTAGATTAAAAGATATTCCTCCATTAGCAGCAGCTCTTTTCCTGTACCGAAACTGACAACGCGTACGAACTGTGAGATCTCAACCAATCAAAATGTAGAAATTTTAGAACATACGTGTGAGGGATTTAATGAACAACGCTCCTAACGGATAACTTGTGAACAACTCTGTACGAGAATTTTTCGGATTCCCTTTATGGCTGTAGCCTGCAGATGGCCATCGTGAGGTTCTAGTGTCTATACATCTTTTGTTAGGTATAATCAGCTTTCGTATCACAGGTTATTATATAGTATTTGGTTAGATTAAGCTATAAGCTAGGTTAGGTTAGGCTAGGCAGGTTGTACTATAGATTTTAAAGAGAAAAAACTAACTTGAAACATTTGAAGTTTATAAGCAGGGTATTAACGAAACATTATTAAATTATTCAAACGAGTCTTCTCAAACTTCAGTATACTTAATCTTGATTTTATAACTTTTGTAATGAAGGTGCATTTTATTTATATTTAAATTCGCAATCGATGGCAATTAATCTGTAGACGTAGCGTATTCATGCATCTCACATAATCGTATCGATATCAAAAAGTAGTACATCTTATTCTATATTTATTGGTGGAATTACATTTCGGCCAAACATGTAATTTCACTGTTCTTACAACAACGATTAGAATAAAACGCAATTTTAAGAAACACCTCGTGTATAACTGTTAGATGCGGTATTACCATAAAGGTAAATTATTCAAGGTGCAAAATGCCTATTTCTAGCCATTCACACAACGTGAAAATATCACCTAAATAAGACTTTCTAATAATATTACGCTTATAAGTCTGTTCACGCTTTAGTGGTGCATTTAATCGAGATAAAAAGTCAGACGGGAATTTAAAAAATGGTATAAATTTCTCAGCTCAGGGTAGATATTGCTTTTGCGATCGTCAAGACTGGCGAGAAGTAAATTGTGTGTGTATGTGTGTGTGTTTTTTTTTTTTTTTTTTTTACAAACCATAGATACCTGTACTTTTTTTTTTCCTGCTGTAAAAGTCGTAAAAGTCGTTAAATTTATTACAAGCTGTCGAAGAATTCGTTTTATTTACAACCGTTCGTTGCGTTGCTTGTTGGCGAAAGTAGAGTGCGCGAAGACGAGACGATAAGGCCTGAGGCTGAGGGTACGTGGAAACGAATTTATACCTGATTAGAATAATGTATTAATGCGCGTCTGCGAAAGGAAGTACACGCGAATAGGTTGGTAGGGTCTATTGGAATACGCGAGTATATGGCGGAAGAAAGGTGAGAGAAAAAAAAAGAAAAGACGAATCGAAAATGATAAAAAATTTTCTACCGGAGTTCGCACCTTTAAAATCGAATTTCACGTGTGTTATAAGCATTTGCCGACTTTTCAGTGTAAATAAAATATTTAGAAAGCGAAACGGATTTGATTGCGTGTACAAATGGATCTCTATTTGACAAATGTAACGCGATCATTTTATAAATTGTGGTCACATATCTTCTTTACAGTTTTTAGAAATGGTACCATTACGTTTATCATATTTTCACTCCTGTGCTGGTTGGCTGGTTTTATTTGATACTGTATCATGGTACGTACGTCGTTCGTATGTAGTTTTGATGTGTGCGATATTTTCATGCGTTTCGTACGGTATAACGTGTTGCTTCCCGATGGTGAGATAACAAATCACTTCTCTTTATACTTGAAAATTTACCCCCGTATTATATTGTCGAAAAGATAATTTTTATCGCAGTTTCTCGTATACTTGAAAGTACATAGCTCTATACCTACACATACGTTCAATGATACGTCATACCAACCAGTAGCGTATTATACTATGGTACGATGATGACTCAAAAATGATGAAAAAGTATAAAAAGGGGTGCGAGATAATTATATTATTTAGTTCGATGGAGATGGAAAATATATATATACGTATTAGTATAGGGCTTTATTGTAAGCATTAACATTGTACACCAACATGGTATGAAGTATGGCTGTTCTGGTATGTTCCTTAAAATTCACTCTAAGCTTCCAAACATCAGCAGGTGACGCGTACCATTTTGCCTTTTGAAGATATCCTTTGTAGGGGGTGTGTCTTTCGACGAACTAATCGTCTTTTTGAGTTATGGAAGGTTATACCTTTGGATTAATTACGTAGCTCCATCGAGATTCCACGCCGAGATTTATCTGTTGGAAGGTTTTTTCAACCTATACGAAGTGTCGACGATTTCTTTGTATTACGTGCTCATTCGTATATTTGTAATAAATGCGCGTTGTTTATGTGTTTTATGTATTACTTATGTATACGAGATGAGGTAATATGATTGTGGGATTTATTATCGGCGAGTTTTGGTGAAATTTTCTAGGTCGAGGTCAAAATGGTAATGTGATAATTTTGCTTTTATTTTTTCTACTCCTAGTGTTACAAAGCTTGAATAATTTTCTTTTGTATGAAAAAAAAAATTAACAATTTGGTTTTATGATATTTAAATAATATAAGTAAGTATACCTAAAATAAACGATCAATTTTACATTCTGAAGGATTAATTATTTTAGCGAGATTAGGGTGGGTCAAAAAAAATGATTATTTTTTTTTTCACTTGGTTCTCTGAAAAACTGGTTGGTAGACCCCTAAAAAAAAATTCTCTTCACGTATGAGCTCTTAATTTTAATAGGAACGTCCTCCGCCTTTCAGATTTCTATTTTTTTTCTATTGTTATAAAGAAAATTGCATATCTTGGTGTCTACTATATGAAAAAAATATTTCATCTCATATACTTGTAGGAAATTGAATTCTCTACAAAAAAGGT
>FIZR01019566.1:0-39739 GCA_900060175.1 Ferrisia virgata | reverse complement strand
CACATAAATGTTTTCAAATCGATGGTCACATTGATAAATTGACATATTTTCGACCTGTAACAGTGTTAGAGAGATATCAGTACTTCGTTTTCGCTAAATTCAGTTGCATCTGTGTGAGGTGACACTGGGGCGTTGTTGTTGTCTTTCAAACAAAGATAATATTTGCTTAATTTGGTAGTTTATTAAATTAATTATTACCGTCGAATATTATGTCTACTTTTTTGAGCTCAATTCTTTGTTTTTTGGATTTCAAATACATCGGAATCAAAATGGATAAGCATTTGAGCAAAATTTGCGTTGAAAATTTTTTAAAGATATTCAATTCGTGAAAAAATCGAAAATTACAATAATATTAAATTTTGTATTTTAAATAAAAGATTATAATTCTTAAGTGTATTGGAATTAAAAATTTTTTTGGTATTGAAAAAAAATCTTCCCCCTCCTTTGCCTCCCCCCTCCTAGAAAAAATCCTGGCTACGGGCCTGCCCCACCACCACCACCACGTCATTGGTCAATATAATAGCCTAGTTTTCACATGGAAATCAGGCTAAAAAATAACGCTTCGAAATCCGTCTTGAAATAAATAACTTACATATATGTGAGTCAGGTATAAAATCCAGTAAGCCAAAAATTGAATAAACCTAATACAAGGATTCTTGCGATCGTGAAATTCAATTTTGATAACCATTCGAGTGTTGGGCCCAAATTGGGATTCCGAACGGATGGTTCAAAATTCAAAATTTGGCAAATGTGTCAATTTACGAGGCCTAAAATCTGATGTTTTAGTTGAATGAAAGTTGATAGCTTTAGGACACGAACTAGACCTCAAAATGGGGTATTTAAGTTTCAGAATTTTGTAACAAGGCTCACAAACGAATACCGGATGTGGTACATACATAGGTTTTTAAATGTGTTGTTTTAGGATCTTGAAATTATTATGGCTTGAAAAAATTTTTTGGATTTTGAACCTTCCCTTCAATAGCCCAATTCAAGTTCAACACTTGAATGGCAACGGGGCTGAAAAGTCGAGACCCCCAAAAGGCATATCTAGGGTTCCTACTAAATGTACATACCAAATTTCAGCTTCCTAGCTCTATTTGGAGGAGAGTTATGCGAGGAACAATTTCAAAAAACTTAAAAAAATGAGAAAACCTTACCAAAAATCCACATTTCCAGAGCTGTGAGATGGCGCAATGAAGTTGTAAAGTCGGGACCCCCGAAGGCGCAATGATGCCGCTATCGAATATACATACCAAATTTCAACTTCCTAGCTCATTTGGCGGGCAGATAGGGAAGGAATCACTCTTGTTCAAGGTCAAAAAAATGGAAAAAACCCTCATATCTCCCCTCCTAATTGACCTAAGAAGTTGATTTTCGGGTATATTATACAACTTTAGATTCTCTATCGATTGACGCAAATGGAAAAAATTTTTGTGTTTTTGGACCCTCAGCACCTTCTCCTCTCAAAATAGGGAAAATCTGAATTTTGACCCAAAGTCATTTATACTCATATATATCTAGTTGCCAAACTGAGCTGATTGGCCGAATTTGAACGATTTGGGTCAGTATCGAGCAGAATAAATAATTTTAATGTTCTGGAAAAAAATTAATATATGACGCGACCAAAATTGTCTTTTGGTCTTCTAGAAGCCCAAAACGGATTTTGTTGGTATCCGCCTCCCCCTTCCTCCGTTGGTCTACAGACTGTAATAGCCTAGTAAATCCGGCTGAAAAGCATCGCGATACTTTTTCAGTCTGATTTTTGTGAAATATTACAATTATGTGAATTGATAAACACATCGCGTATCTTAATCAGTGCTAAGAGTAAAATGGGGTTCAATGGAACGAAACAGTCGACATCAAAAAGCAGCACATCTAGGACCTACACCAATGCAACATCTACAACCTCTACTAAATGTACCCGTTCAATTTCAAGTTGCCGACTCAATTAAGAAGAAAATTATGCGAGGAACAAACTGAAGAAATAAAAAAAAAACAATCAAAAAAACCGCATATTTGGAGCTGCGAAAGGGTGAATGGGACTGAAAAGTAAAGACCTCAAAAGGCACATCTCGGGCCCCTGTAAAATGCAAATACCTAATTTCAAGTATCTAGTTCAATGGGGGGGGGGAGGGGAATTATTATATACAAACTCAAAAAATGAGAAAAATTTTGTTGTGTCTATGAGGGGGGGGGGGAATAGAGCTGAAAAGTCGAAACCTCTAAAGGCACATCTAAGGTCCGAACTAAATGTATATACCAATTTTAAACTTCCTAGCTCAATTAGGTGGGCGGATAGGAGAGTAACTGCTCTTTTTCAAGGTCAGAAAGGGGGAAACCCTCATATTTCCTCTCCTAATTGACTTGAGAGGTTGAGTTTTGGATATGTTATACATCTGTTCATTCTCTATTAATTGGCTTAAAAAGAGAACAATTTTTATGTTTTTGACCCCTCCGCACCCCTTCCCCCAAATTGGGGCATAACTAAATTTTGACCCAAGTTCATCTCCATTCATATATATCTAATACGCCGCCAAACTAACCTAATTGACCGATTTGGAGCGATGTTAGTCGGTATCGAACGGAGTAAGTTATGCGATTTTGATTAGTAATGAGCAGAGTAAATGAATTTAATGTTGGGGTGGGGAGCGGGGGGAATAAAATTAATAAAAATAACTATCTAACATAGCTAAAAATCATCTTAATAGTGTTCCAGGACCCAAAAAAGGATTTTGTTGATATTTCCCTCCCACTCATCTGTCGTAGGTGGATGGATCGTAATATCCTCAGTTTCATTGACAATATTACATAGAAAATCAGGCTAAAAATATCAAAAGCAGTTCACATTGACATGGCTAAAAATGGTCTCAATGACCTTGTACGATCCAAAAATGGATTTCATTGATACCTCCCCCCTTCTCTTCCGTCTTAGGTCGGTAGTCCGTAACATATACGACATGGAAAATCAAGCTCGTAATACTCCCTCCTCCAATTTGCCTCTTTATTAGGTTTATAAATAAATTCAAATAGGTATATTGCCTTTTTTTTTTACATACACAAAAAAATCACATATTTTTTTATAATATTTTATTACCTCAACATAGATAACATTATCTCGAGGAAATAAATAATTGACAAAATAAAAACTGAAAAAAAGAAAACAAGTTAAATGAAAAACACAGAAAGAATGGAAAATGAAAAAAGAAAGAGGAAAAAAATGATTGTAAATCGAATACATACGTTGAAACGTAAATATTATGGCCATTTCAGGGTGGTACATATAGACATAGGTATAAGTTAGAGGAATGAAGGTAGATGAAAAAGAATTCTTTATTTAGACATAGTATATGGTAAAAGTCTAAAAAGATAAAATTATTAAATACCTAATTAAATAAATAAATAAATAAAAAAAAGTACCTACTCGAGTAAGTACACCTAAATAAGTATAAAATATATATGCATACGTAGAGAAGAGTTAAGTATTTTTTATTTAATTTTTTTTTTTTTTTTTTTTTTCAATATACATAATTTTAAAAACAAACGCGCACGCTTGAGTATTTAGTCGTAATCCAATTTTTATTCTACGGCGAGAATTAACTTACCTAAGATACTTATTATTCTTACATAAAGAATTAATAACGCGGGGCGGGGGGAGAGAAAAAAAATAGAAAAAAATAACAACACGTCGAAATGCAGCAATTTTTTCTTCTTTTAGAAAAAAAAGTAACAAAAAAATTCTTAACAATATAACGTTTTTTTTTTTTTTTTTTTTTTTTTTTTTTTTTTTTTTTTTTAAAAAAAAAAAAAAAAAAAAAATTTTTAAAAAAAAAATTTTTTTTTTTTTTTTTTTTTTTTTTATTCAATTTCTTATATGTCTGAGCGAATTTAACTGTCGAGTTAACGATTCTTCGTCACTCACAATGTTTTTCTTGTCTGACGTCGATCTCTTGTGATTTCTAATTATGTTATCTGGTTTCTTAGTACTCGACGATGAAGATTTAGCTCGAGTAAGATCTGCTGGAAACATTTTCATTGTCGTGGTTGTAGTTTCGATTGTAACCGGTGATTCTTTATATACTCTGGATTCCTTTTCAGTTCTATATTGACAGTTGCCATTATCACAGTCGTTGCTTCGTTTGGATTTTATTTGCTGTAAAAAAAAAAAAAAATAGTTAAATTAAAGTTTTCAAGTCGAGAACGAATTTGAAAATACAGCTAACGCCTACGCCGGCTCATTCGCTATCAAACTTAACGCAGTTGAAAGAGGATTTCAACCGTTAAAAGGCAGGTAACATCAACATGGTATAGACTACAGAGCTCTACACATCTGTACACTCATACGTACAAAGGTACAGTTGGAAGCAGCCTTTTACGCGCATTTAAAAGGCTAATTTCATTCAAGCTGAATTAAGCCGATTAGGGCGCTCTGGCTGGATTATTGTATCATCCCGGTACACCGCCACGTCTTTGTGTGCCAAATTCGACAATTCTAGCGTTAAATTCGTTCGACGAAGCGGAGAGTAGAGAGAGAGACACACACACACACACACAGACAAACAACAAGAGCCTAAAGAGAGGTACACCTACAACAATGTTGCCGCAGATAATCAAGGACATGTATATTGCACTCTGGAGTATACGTCAGTGGTACAGCCGGCCTACTAGACACAACGCCGGATGTACCGTACCGTACACAACACCAGAGAAATCGATCGCAGTGTGCGAATTCATGAATGGAACCCATCCCATCCGTACATACCTTGGCCATTAAACGTTTTCTCCCTAATTCTACGCCAAAGTTGCGAAAAAACTTTTTACCCTGTGACGTCATTCGTCGCTTTTATAAATAGATTTCTACCCTTAGAAGGCAGCCATTCGCTGACGCTCTAACACGTAGGGACCTAATAATCTTTCCGCCAGGCGTTAAAGTTTACTAACATTTTGTGATTGTTTACAACACATCGCTATAGGTGTGTAAGTACGTACGTACGTGTTCTTTTATCGTGTAAAAAACACGACCGGCGTCATCGTAGATAGCTTTTCCCAATCGATTCTTATCAGTTTTATATCATCCCTTATAGAGCACTTTGCATCTCGCTTGTTTGTTTGCTACAGGTCGGGTCGTGCATGTCAAAGCGTAGGCAGCAGGTATACGCTAAACGAATAGATTAGAATAGACTGTTATAAAACTTGTTGCGATAGTATCTTCTTCGCAAGCACGGCTCAGCTTTCTATAAACTTGAAATCTGTTTCTTATTTTTTTTTTCACTCCATTTGTTTATGCGCAATGAAAACGTTTCCTTATATTTCCTACGCCAAGGTATCGTTACGATACTTTTCAAGATAGTGGTAAAGCTGAGGACAGTTTGACATAGCATAGAGCGTGGGTAGTCTCCTAAGAACGCACATTTCAATCCATACGCCACCTACAATTCACCTTTTAGTAAAGTTTATTTCCTACGCAGTAAACCAAATAAATATTTTATCATTTAAACGATGGTCCTCATTTTGAAAATATACTGGGTGTTTGGCATTAACCTCGTCGCCCTCATACAAGTGATAGGTCAACTTATGAGACTTATATGTAATATAGATAGCATAGCCAAAATTCGAAGGGGCTGAGATGTGCTACTTTCAAAATTTCATCATCACCCAAACCTGCTGCTCAATTTGAAAATTCGTAGTAAAAAATTAATACCAATGATAAAATTTCGCTGTCTCACCTAAAACATGATGTACACTCTTGAGTATGCGTGGTATCAAAATCAAGAGTGGGGGTGGAGTGGTTCGTAAAATTTATCTTTTTAACGATGGTCGAAAATATTCGAAAGTATTTTTTTTCTCATTTTAAAAATATATCAGCTGATTGGAATTACCTCGTCACCCTTATACAAGTGATAGGTCAACTTATGAGACTTACATGTAATATAGATAGCATAGCCAAAATTCGAAGGGGCTGAGATGTACTATTTTCAAAATTTCATTTTCACCCAAACCTGCTTCTCACTTTGAAAATTCATAGAAAAAAAATTAATACCAATGATGATATTTTTGCTGTTTGCCCTAAAAGATAGCGTACATTCTTGAATATGTGTGGTATGAACATCAAGAGTGGGGCTGAAGTGGTTCGTAAAATGTGGAAAAGTGTATACAAAAAAAACATAAATAGTTTTTTGTGAATAATTTTTGAAAAAGCCATTATGAGCACCTCATTAAAAAATTTAAAAATGAACGAGAGAGCATCTTCAATTCAGTGGTTGGGGTGGTCACTCCAAGGGTTGCATTTATGTGAAAGAAAAAATACCAATCGAAGAAAAAAAATATTTAGTCATTTTTGGACAAAAATAGGAAACCGATTACACCACAAAGCAAGGAATATCAGTGAGCGACTGTGGTACAAAAATCAAGAGTGGGGACAAAGTGGTTTGCAAACTGTGAAGATGCGCGTATAAAAAAATGTAGTTGAAAATTTTCATTTTGTTCTGTGTTTTGTTACTAACTTCTGAAATAGTTATTATGAGCTCCCCACTGAAAATCATCAAAATGAGTAACAGTACAACCCTCTCTCCCCACCTAAATGGATGGAACAGGAACTCTGAAAGTTGCTTTAAAATGAAGAAAAACCTGTAAAATTTTGAAATTAATTAATTTTCAGTCTAATTATCTATGTTGTAATGTCAATGAAAACCAGACTATTACAGTTTATCAATCTATGGCGGTTGAGGGGGAATATCGAATAAATCCATTTTGGGGTCCTAGAAGACGTCTACGACCATTTTTGGTCATGTCTGATTTTTACTTTTATTTATTTTTTCCCCTGAAACTAAAAATCATTTGCTCGGCTCGATATCAACCAAAATCGACCAAATTTGGAAAACAGGCTTTTAAATGATGACCTTGGATAAAAATTTAATTATGCTCTAATTTGAAGGAGGAGGTGCTGAGGAGCTAAAATCGCCAAAATTGTTCATTTTAAAGCCAATTGATAGACAATCTAAAGTTGCATAACATATCCAAAAATGAGTCTCTTACTTCCATTAGTAGGGGAGATATGAGGGTTTTCCCCTTTTTATCATTGAAAAAGAGCTGGCTCCGCTACAAATTGGGCTAGGAAGTTCAAATTTGGTATTAGACTTAGTAGAGGTCATAAATGTGTTTTTCAGAGGTTTCAATTTTTTAGCCCCATTGTACCCTCTCGTAACACCAAAAAAGTTGGTTTTCGTTAGTTGTTATTTTTTTTTGAGTTTGTTCTTCGCATAATTCCCCCTTACCCAATTAAGAGAAGTCTGAATGCCGTAGGTAGGTTTAGTATAGGTCCTAAATGTAGCTTTCAGGGTGTGTTGAACTTCCATTCCCCATTAACCTCCCTCCCCAGATTAGGGAAAAAAGTATCACGAAGCGATGCCTTTTTTCAATTCACATATCTAAAGATGATTTTTTACAAACTTCATCCCCCCTCTTGATTTTTATACCACACATACTTAAAAATATACACTATATTTTAGAGAAAACAGCAAATTTTTATCATTATTAATTTTTTGTCAATGAATTTTCAAAATGAGCGGCAGGTTTGGGAGAAAATGAAAATTTTAAAATAGCATTTCTCAGTCCCTACGATTTTTTGGGGTATGCTAAACATCATACGTGTAAGTTTCATGAGTTGACCTATCCCTGGTATAAGTATGGTAAGGTTAATGCACAACACTCGGTATGAATAAGAGTAGTTTCATTCTTTAGCTGTTTAAATCAACATTTGATTAAACCGATCTACTATCTTTATAAATCACCACGACCATTTGGTAAATGCCTACACAATTTGTAAAATGTAGGCGCAAAAGTCTTAAACTGTACGAAGTTTAGAAAAAAAAAATCAAATAGAAAATTCACTCCCCGAAAAAAAGTTCGACTTTGCAAGTTGAGAATATAATTTTCTAACTTATAGACCATGTCTGTGACATTTTCTCTACCAAATTTAGCGTCGTAAATTTGATCAAACGTTAAATATCTAAGCTTAAAGCTTATGTAAGTTGAGCTTGAGTTGCTGTGAAAGATGATGCTGGAATAAAATTAAACACGCCTAAAGAACACAGTTTTCTAATATATTTTTTGCTTATGGAGCCTTTTTTTTTTCTTTTTTTCAATAAGTATATATTTATACCGTACAGTATATGCCGTATGGTCACTCTGAAAACGTGAAAATAAATATAAATCGACGGTTTAGAAATTCATACGACGACGGGTATTCATCTTTAATTCAATAATCGTATATTGGGAAAACAAATTCGAGAAAATAAAACGATCGTAAAAAATATCTAAAGAAAATATGGTTTAAATTTGATTTTACAGCGATTTTTTTCTCTTTCGAATTGGTAATCCATCTTTGCTGAATGAATTTTTAGGGGCAAATATTACACATTGTATTTGATAGCCTCGGTTAAAATATAATTTTCATACATTGTATTTGAAAGCCTCGGTTAAAATATAATTTTCATACAAGAGTAACGATCAGCATTGCTTTGGAAAATATACAAGGTGTTCTGTAGTGAGATGCCTATACTTTCATATTATATCAAATCAACTTAATGTACATTCGTGTAAATTGAGTTGTATATTTTATATTTGAAGGCGCTACTACACAAAGATAAATACGAGTAGGTGATAGTTTTTTTCTTATCAGTGGCAGGGGGTAGGAGGTGAAATGGGCCTAAAATTCGACACCAACAAAAGACATATTCAAAACCTATAATAAATATGTATACCAAATTTCAACTTTCTAGCTCATCTTGGAGGGGAGTTATGCGGGAAACAAACTCAAAAAATAAGAAAAGCTAGCAAAAATATAACTTTTTTGGGGTTGTGAGGGGGTATAATAAGACTTAAAAGTCGAAACATTCACTAAGTACATCCATGTCTTCTACCAAGTTTATATATGAATCTCAATTTTCTAGCTCAATTCGGTGGGGAGGTAGGAGAGGAACAAGCATTTTTCATGATCAAAAAGGGGGAAACCTCCATATTGCCTATTGATCGGCTTAGAAAGGAACATTTTTTGCGATTTTAGCTCCTCAGCACCTCCTCTACCAAATTTGGGCATAACTGAATTTTGACCCAAGGTCAACCTCACTCTAGAATATCAAACCCGCCGATAATCTAAGCCTATTCGCAAAATTTTATCGATTTTGTTCGTCTTGGAATTTTTTGATCATTACATGCGACGTAGTTAACAAAAGTGTAAAAAAAATTCCCTTACTGATCAACTACTCGCAAATTACCTTACACCTGTGTGATTTGGGTGGTCATGTCGTAGGTAGTATGCATGTAACTTTGTGTGGAACACCCTGTAGGTTTATATTAAATTTTGAAATTGAAAAATTTAACTCGTGTTCAAGAAACACATAAACAGTATAAATAAGCCAACACAGGTCTATTAATGTATTCACTTGTCTCTGGTGATTTTCACATCTCGTAAACTAATTTATACGGTTCGAATGTAACTCGAGTTGTTATACCTGCCCTTGACAGAATTTTATACAATTACAGAACACCCTGTAAGAGCCTACAGCTTCCAATTAAATTTGAAGGTTACTGATCTCATACTTCTGATTGACATTCTACTATATACTTTCTATCGTTCAAAAAGACCTTGAATCTTTCGTCATATAATTTTAAAACAAAAAATTATCAAGGAATTTTTTTCAAGGTTCACTTCTTTATTCTGGGGGGGGGGGGGGGGGGGGGTGAATCTAAGAAAAAAGAAACAACATTTACACGGACCATGGCGACGATAAGAATAGAAATAGGAAAAAAATGTACCATACCTTAATCCCATAAACCGTTTTAATGTATTGAAAAATGAAATGAAAAAATTTTACGACGCTGTAATTTTCCAAGTCGCAGACTTTTATTGCAAAAACAAGTAAAATTACCATTTTGAAAAAGTTTTCAATGATCTTTGCTATAATGTGCGAACAATGTAGAAACAGCAGGAAATTGAGAGACGTATTACGTCATAGCAACTAAACACAGGTGGATATAAAAGAAAAGAAACCTTTTTGGAGAAAAAAATTCTACTTATCTGTAGCTTCTAAAAAAAAAAAAAGAAACATTTACACATAAATTTGCACTGTACAAAAACTGTATAGTTTTCCTGCGTTTGCAATAGGTTTAAGGAAACACGATTTCAATTCTATACCAAGAAGAAGAAAGAACGTTTATTGAATTGAATCTTTAGAATAAGAAGAAAAAAAAGGTTGAATTTGTAAGGATAGGAAGATGTAGGTAGGTAGACTATCTTTTTAAAAAGGAAAATGATAATTTATGAAAGTATCAGTTGATGCATAGCTTCGATAACGATGGAATTTTCCTTCAATTTTAATTCCCAAAAAACAAATGAATTTTCAACTTTACGAGTTCGCGGTGCTACAGGTAGGTGAAGGTAATTAATTATATTCATAAAAGCGATGCTAACAAGTTGTAAGCTGATTTTCTATCTGAAAAAAAAAGAGTTTATACCTGGTAAGACAAAGAGGGATGAAAAAAAGAAGATAAATAATTTAACTTTCTAATATAAAAGAGAATAATAAGCGAAGGAAAGTTTAGTGGCACGTTTTATGTTACGTGTGGGCGAATACTCCGTAAAACATTTTCTTTGCGCTTTTATAATACGAGACATGCTTTAAACCTCGTTTCAATGTTAAATAAATTATACCAAAATTACAAGCGAAAAAAACGGACGAATTAATGAAAAAAAAAAAAAAGGTACATGTATGTAATAATACCTATGTACTTGTATCTAGCTATGCGAAAAAAAAACCTCTACGAATACAGCGTGACATTTGTTTCCGCGCAGATGATTTAGACATTTACGTACACAACGCACTTACACAAAATAAAATTTTAAACATTCAAATTCCTTACAAACAGTAGCCTACACTTTTTAAACGAGATGAAATGCTTTATATACTTATTCAGCTCCACGAAAAGACATATTAGAAGCCTTCGGCAATAGCATTTTCGGTATTAAATGTTGAAAATTTTGCTAACCTAACATAACTTGAATAGTTGGCTGGCTAAACTAACAGATAGGGCAAAAAGGCTAGCGGAAAAAACAAAACAAAATTACGTTTATGTAATGTAGTCGGCTCAGAGTCACTGTAGACTTTTCAAAGGTCGTTCGGTACAAAGGATCTGACGCAGAAACAACGCATTGTTTTTTTTTCGAGTAAAAAAAAAAGGGAAAGTTTCCATTTTTGAAACTAAATTTATTTAGCGTTTCAAATTCATTATTTTGAAAATTTTTTCATGAATAAAAATACGGGCTGTTCCAATGCAGATCGTGTATTAGAGCCTTCCATTTATAATGATACCACCTCAAGCGCATAAGTGCGAATAGTTTTGCAGATATTTCAAATTTAAGGAGTGAAATTATTCATAAATTGAAACTGGTTTCGTTGAGGAAATTTAGCCACCCTACAAGATCTCAAGTGCACAAAATAGGAATTGAAAAGTTGGAATTTCATTCAGTTTTATAATGTTTTAATGAAATGTAATAAAATCATCCTTTCGATAAATTTTTATAAAAAAATCTTGAGTTTTCTCTCAATTACGTCCATATTTCTGAGAAGGATTCAGTTTTCGCTTTTTTGATGACGCAACGATCTACCAGAAAATGAAATTTTAGGAAAATAATGTTATTCTAGGGTCAATACGACTTCTTTGATAAGTGATTTTGATAATTTTGCCTCGTGACTTTTACAGGTAAGGAAGGTCTTAAAATATTACAACAGGGAGAAATAATAAGAGAAGCTTCATAATACAAGCAGAAAATCATTTTCGGCGTTTATTGCTATGATTTATAAAAATAAGCAAATCAATTATGCATAAAAACGACAATTAATTTTTGATTTTTTTATTTCTATGGAGATTGGAAGAAGCTGTTGATTTTTCCAGAGAAAACCTTCAAATAAAACTATTTTTAAATTCAAGTTTGAAAAAAAAGTCGACTGAGTATTTGAATAAATAATTTAAAACGGGTCATCCAAAGTTGAAGTCTGAAAGGGAGCGGAGGAGGAGGAAGGATATGGGAGGAGGGGAAAGGAGTATTGACTGAACTCTTTGGTATTCATAAGCTATCCAATTTTTTCCATTTCAGCCTGCCGATAATTCACCCACTTCATTTATCGATATCTTGTAGCATGTGAGGCACTGAACCCAACCCAGAACAATAACCAAAAACCGCTTATACCAGTTCAAAATTGGAACCAGAATCAGAACCAAAAATAATGGGACCAGAACCACATTAGAATCAGGAGTAAAACCAGAAACTGCTTAAACTAATTCAAAATTGAAACCAGAACCAGACAAAAATAATGGAGCAAGAACCAGACTAGAATCTGGAGCAAAACCAGAAGCCGCTTAAACCAATTCAAAATTGGAACCAGAATCAGAACCAAAAATAATGGGACCAGGACTAGGCTAAAAAAAATCTGGAGCAAAATTAGAACTTGGACCAGAAACCGCTCAAATCAATTCAAAATTGAAACCAGTACTGGAACCAAAAATAATAGAACTGGAATCTGACCAAAACCAGAACCAAACCATTGAAACGAAAACCAAAACCGGAACCAGAACTAAAAAACTGCGTCCCAGCTATTGTTCAGAAGACAAGCCTCCATTTAGAGCAGCTCTTTCTCTAGACTGAAACTAACAGTACTGTATGACTTTGCGGCAGCGCACAGAAACACTGAAATCTCAACCAATCAAAACGCAGGAATTTTAGAGCGTACCTCTGCGAGGATTGAGAACAAGTCTCCTAACAACTACAGTCGTGAACAACTTGGGACCAGGATTTTCTGTAATCCCCTTACTGCTGTGACTTGCAGATCAACATCTTACAGTTCTAGTGTCTGTTGCTTCCTCAGTCCTATGGCTATGGGAACTTACATGATTTTTTTGGTCTAGCAAGAGCTTTCAGAAAGTAAAGTCAACTATAAATGACGGTGTAAAGAATGAGATGTTGAGGAAGTCAAAACAGCAGGTATGGCATCAACTATTCGCAAGTTGGTTTATAGAAGAAGAATTATGTCACCTAAAGCACAGATTTAATGAAATCGAAGAATTTGTTTTGATCTTCCATCTTAATATTGAGTGATTTTAAGAAGATGGAGGCAAGTATTAGTGTGAACAGTTAATGCTCTTTTATTTTATTTTCATATAGTTACAAAATAAAATGACAATGAAGCCCTCATTATCTACTTACCTACTTTTAGTTGCAACAGATACCTAAATTTTACAATTTCAGGGTTGCGGAAGAAACCCCCTTTTGGATTTAGAAAGCAATTCCTTTCAAATTTTGAATATGCAATTTATTCATCCTGAAGTAATTCAGGTTGCATCTCGAATAAATTTTAGGCGATAAATCACGATTAAAACACTCAGTATGGTGTAATAAAGAAAAGGAAAAAAAATTGGAAAAATTGCACGTATGTTTGTTACAAACAGAAGATAAAAACAAGAGCAATAACTGATCAATCGGATACTTGATCTAAATTTTAATACACGAGATCTGATGACCATCGAACCATGCTTATTTTTGAGAAATGTGATAATATTAGAAATCAGATCAATTCCGTAAATATTACAAACAGAATACTCTTATCAAACCTAATCCAAACATAATGGCAAAAGAGCACTCAGTTTTTCCAACTAACATCTACGGCAACATTTGTTAGTACCCCGAATGAAGCTACTTTACACACATAGATAATCGTTAATGTTAAAAAAATATAAATATTTGATCACATACCTGATTCACTTTATCTTCCAAAGCTAGCAGCCTTTTGATTTTATCGAAAACTGATGGTTCTTCCGTTTGACTGAACTCATCTTGTGGCCACCTTTCGCTGGGGATATAATCGATGGCGATATTCTCGACACCAGCTTCATTATAAAATGGAAAAACACTGACAGGATTCAGTGTAGATGATATTTTATTCGACGAATGCTCACTAGAGGCGTGTGTGCTTTTACCCGCACTTCTTTTCTTATTACCAATCATCCAGCTGGCTAAATCTGAATTATCGTAGTCGTTATTTCGCAACAACATCGAATCAGCATTTTGATGAGGTTCCTTCAACAACGATCTAAGCTCTCTGACGTCTTCATCTTCATTAAAATCCGATCTCACTGGTACACCGTAGACCCAAGTACGTTCCTCGTCCCTTCTAGGATTAGGTTTGTAAGTACCATACACCTGTTCTTTATCTTTCTTGCGTCCAAATCCGTCTATACCGTTGAAACGATTTTTAAGCTTCTTTTTCGCTTCTTTGGTTTTAGATTTAGATTTCTTTGGTATTTTGCCATCTTTACCAGACACATGCGAAGGGATCTCTTCGATTAGATTGAAATCGGTGAAATCGGCATCTTCGCTGGGTAATACATTTTTCTCAAGCCACCAGTCGCGTTGCGTTTTAGAAATGTTGTCTTCTTCGGGAGTTTCTTCGTCGTAATCTTGGATCTCGTCGATGGAATCCATGACTGGCTGATCGTAATACGGGATCCTTCTATTGGCCGGAATGTAGTATAAAATATTGGAATAATAATCCGGGTCGTCGAAAGACGAAGAATACGGATAATTGTCTTGAGAAAAGTAGTAATCTGGATTTTGCATATTCGGTGTGAAATACGGATCTCCTACGTATCTGCCATAATATTGGAATGGAATCGAAGGCTGATACGAACGAAATGGATATGGTACCAGGTTAGACCATCCACGATTATTCGATCCTGGTAACGATTGACTGTACAGTTTAGGCCCGAGAAGTGTATAACCTGAGATTTCCGATAATGTGAATAACGTTATTAAATATGGCGATACAGTCAACATTTCCAACTCCACCTGCAAAGTACACACATGAAAATGAGATCATTCTTTAGACGAGAGGGGAGAATTTTGCGAACACCCCTCCAGAAAAAGAGAGATGCTCAACTTTACACTCCAAAGTTATAGATACTATAAAGTTTTTATATATATCTCAATTGTATTGTATAAAAACTTGCATCAACGAACTATACACAATTTCCCTTTTCCAACTTGTTATTGTTTGTTTGAGAAATATTTATACAGTATCTTTTTTTTTTTTTTATTTCAATTTGTTTTCCGCCATTGTTTACATATACAACATAAGAAAATTCGTCTCTGGTATTTCAAGTGACAACCCATCGACTATATTTTTCTCGCTAAACTTTTTTTTCACCCATTGCCCTCGCATAACTCCTCTAGACTGTTAATTCTGTCGCGCGTTCATTTTTCAATTTTTCTTTTCTTTTCTTTGCTTTTTCTTTTCTCGCTGTATGTATGAGTGTGCCTTTATTATATACATCGTAAATGGCAAGATCCCATACATGGTATAAGTTTGACTCTACACCATCTAAGACCGATGAAATATAGCCCCATTTAGAAGCCGAATTCGTTCGCTGTTCTACAACAAAATTCAATCCCATTTAAATTTTAACAACAAGTAAGCGTCTATGTACACTCGTCGAGCTCTCTCAACATTTTGTCATTTTCGATACTTCCTCTTTCTCGGCAGCCTATATACGTATTTTGGGTTCGAGTATAGCTCGAATAAACATTAACTCAGCGTAGGAGTTCGTCTCGCTTTATCGCTTCTATATTTATTATAAGACGAAAGCTTTGTTTAACTTTTTGTTTCGTTCGTACATCGAGCACGATTATACCAAGTATAGGAATCCGTACAAAACAAAATACTAAAGCCAAAGAAAAACTTCAATTTTGATCGAGTTGACTTGGCCTATAGCGTCGAGGTACGAACAAGCGTCAGGTTTTTACAGCACGTTTTCAATTTTTCATTGTTTGGGTTTGGGTACTTCTACTTTCCTACTTATCGAGAAAAATAAAGATACGAGTATTGGATATGAGAGAATTTTAAAACGTGTTGAATTATTTTCTAGCCATAAGTACCCCTGGTACTTTTACGTTCTATATGGACTAAACCGACCAAAAAAATCAATTTTCGGACTTGTGAGGCTGAAAAGTCGAAACACAAAAAATACGAAAAATCGACAAAAATTAATATGTTTGGCACTGTAAGGGAGAGCAATGAGTCTGAAAATTCGAAACCTCCAGAAGGCATATCTAGGGCTTTTATTAAGTCTAAATACAAAATTTCAACTTCCTAGCTCAATTTGGAGTGGAGATAGGGGAGAAAAAGCCTGCTTCCAAGGTCAAAAAAAGGGAAAACTCTTCTTATCTCCCCTTCTAATTGACCTTGGAGGCAGATTTTTGGATATATTCTACTACTTTGGATTGTCTATCGATTGGTTTACAGAGGAGCATTTTTTGCGGTTTTAGCCGTTAAGACCCCCTCCCCCAAATTTGAGTACAACTGAATTTTGAACCGAGGTCAAACCCTACTCCAGAATATCAAATCCACTGCCAATCCAAGTCTACCTTTCACAAATTTTATCGATTTTAGTCGGTATCGAGCTCAACAAATAATTTTTAGTTTCAGAAAAAAATCATAATAATCCGATATAGCCAAAAATGGTCGTAATGGTCTTCCAGGATCCCAAGGATTTTGTTGATCCCACCCCTCCCCTCCAAATTCGCTATAGGTTGATAAACCGTAATAGCCTTGTTTTCGTTGACAATATGACAGAGAATCAGGCTCATAAATTTTGTATCATTGGGTTGAAATCGAAAAGAAAATTGAATAGGTATTTAGGGAGAATAATCGGTTTTATAAATTATTAAGAAATTATTACAAAATCAAATTCGTTGAAGAAGAATGCAAAGATTATCAAATTTCGCAATTTCGATATTTTATGTCTAAAATTTTGCCTCCGGCCATGAAAAATATACCAGTAGTTTAATGAATGAAATTCAGAATGTTTTGAAAAATAGTAAGATGAACAATGACGTAGGTTTTCAACCAGGACGTTTCAACGTTTACTTTTTATTAAAAGATGGAAAGGAGGAGAGGGGTTGTTGAAAATAAATTCGAAATGACGTCAAATAAATATGGTAAAAATTTAACACCCCTGACTCGACACTTTATCTACCCTCTAATTACAAAAATTTCAAATGAATTGATTTTTTCAACATTTATTATTGAAATGTGACTATTATATTAAGTAATTTTACCAAAAATTTTCATTCATGGCGAGTTTTTATAATTAGCTCACTTCTCAGGAGTCTCATTCCATACAACTTGGATTTTTCGCCAGAAAATTTTCTTTCAAGCACCTCTCAGTGGTCTGGGGTGCGGTGGGGGGTGGGGATGACCGTTGCAATTTCCAAACAATTGGGATTTTTTTGTCAAACAGCTGAACACGGGTTTGAAACTAATCCAAAGGAGATTCGGAATCGATGATAAAAAATTTTGAAAGCTCACATCAAAGTAGAACTTTTGTGATGGAAATACAACTTGTCATGATTTGTGTAAAGTTCAAAAGTTTCGATTTAGAATTCTAAAAAATTGAGCACGAATAAACCTTTTTATACCCATTTTAACCAATCAATTATCAAAATAAAACCTCAATGCCCCTAGAGGGCATATTGGCTCTTAATATTGGTCAAAATTTAAAAAAAAAATGGAAAATTGAAGCGACATCGATTTTTACTGCCCCCTATGGATGTTGAGATCCGAACTCTTTGTCGTAATTTCTCCAATTTCTAAATGGGAGCTTTACACCTTTGTGCTCATCATGGAAAGTTTAGCTTTCATTCCAAAGGTTCGACTTCGAGCTTTCAAAATTTTGACCATCAAATATGAATATTCTTTGCATTCTGTACAAAACCGTACATACCAATCTCAATGTATAAGCATGGGTGGAATTTGATGGTTTTGTTTAGGGGGAGGGGGTGTAAGCGCCTACTGTGGAAATGTAAAAAGTTGGAAAAAAATTATTATATTTTAGGAAGCTAAAGTCATTTTTCTGAGGTGAGGGGGGGGGGGGGCTCGGAAGCCTAATTTTTGTTACTGTTATCATTTTTTAATATGATTTTAAATGAAAAAAAGGAGTATTTCTCAAAATTACACTACCAATTTTGTATATTTTACAAATGAAAAAACAAGATTTATAACAAAATCATTACTAAATTTTACTAAAATTTCAATATTTTCATCAGTTTTCAATATGTTTAAATCATTTTCTCAAACATTTGAAAAGATTTCAAAACATTTCTAGTCATTTGTATGAAATTCAGCATACACAAAAAAATTTTCTAGGGGGTTAATTCAAATTGGAGAGACTTAGCCCTCCCCCCTTTAAATCTGTCTATGCGTATGAGCCTTCAAATTTGAGCTGTTTGATATAAAATCGCAATTGTTTGAAAATTGCAACGGTTACCCTCACCAATTCAAAACGTTAGACATGTTGATGACTACCGAGAGAAATTCACAAAAAAATTTTAAGCTAAATCAAACGACCAAAATTCCTTTTCGAGTCGTTTTGACATGGAATGAGGCAGCTTTCAAACCCTTGTCACGATTTGTACCTTTTTAAAAAAATGTATCTGCAACAAAATTTTTCTAATTAAGATTGAGGACAATTTTAGCTCCATAGTCGATTTTTCAAGGGTAAATACTTAAAAAGCGTTGTTTTTTGTGATTCTATTCAAGCCTTTTACATTTTTGTGAATTCTTTTATGGAAAAAATTGAATCAAAGGGAACGAAGTATGTGCAATGGGTTTGAAAAGTCGAAACCCCTTAAAAGACACTTCTATGGTCCCTACCAAGTCTAAATATCAAATTTCATTTCCTCAACTCGATTTAGAGGGGAGTAAAGAGAAGGATAAGTCCTTTTCCCAAGATCAAAAAGGGAAAACTCCTAAATCTCCGCTCCAAATTGATATAGGTGGCTGATTTTTGGATACGTTGTATAACTTTGGATCGTCTATCGATTGACTTAAAAAGAAACTGATCGATTTTAGTAGGTATCGAGTGAAGTAAATGATTTTTAATTTCAGGGGGAAAAAATTAACACCCAACATGGTCAAAAATAGTCGTATTGATCTTCCAAGAACCCATAACAGACTTTATTGATCCCCCCCCCCACCCTACCAGTCAATTTTCCGTAGGTCGATAGACTGTGACAGCTTGTTTCCCATTGATACAATGACATAGAACATCAGGCCAAATAGAAATACCGGCTCTAGGAGCCCATTTCTTTCAGAAAAATTTCATTTTTATAAAAAAATATAAAGGAATGTAAAACAATAATATTCTTTGAAACCGTTTGAAAACGAGTATTATGCTGAAAATTTGCCATAAATGACCAATCTAGATGATATAATATGTATAATAGCCACATAATGATGGAAAATTAATTGTATAGAATTTCAGAGGAATTTTCGAAACATACAAAATTAATTTCAATCAAACTAATAAAAAATCAAACAATTTCTGGCGTTAAAATATTAAAACTTATCACGCATCTTCAACTTAACCATGGCCCTATTTTTTTCTATCATTTTTTAAAATAAATAAAAAAAAACCTACCACATCACCAGCCAAAAAAATCACTCCACCGCTTGTTTCAAAAAGTAGAAAAGAAAAACGATACTAATATTTTTGTCATTAAAAAAACACAAGTCTACGTTAAATCATCACCAAAAAAATATTAAAACAAATGTAAATTTCTAAAAATGTTATAAAAAATGTTATTTTTATCGCGAATAAAAAAAATGTACCTAATAAACTCTTCTCGTAAATTACGTCTCTCACAGCTGCACTCGTCCAATGACAAATTTCATCCGAATGTACCTATTAAATTTCACTCCTACAATAAAATTTAAAATAAAAACGAGTCGGTAAAATAAACCCCTACATTATTATAATGTAAGCAAAAAAAAAAAAAAGTTGAAACGATGATGTTAATTTGCGAGGAAATTATCACGCTCAGCGTTGTTGTTTGGGAGGGGGGGAGGAGGAGAAAAGAAGAAAAAAATTACACATTCTTAGAATTGAATTTATAAAATATACCCGAAGGGTGGATATAATTTCTCGAAACGTGATTGGCTAATTCAAAGTTTCTAATGCGAATTGATTTTTTAAACGTGTAAATACCGCGATGGAGGGGGAAATAAGTACGAACTATAAAGAAATCCAAAATTTAGAAATATTATATTAATCTAATTAAGTAGGTTATTTTTATTAATTTTTTTTAATAAAAATAATTTTATTTTTAGACGAATGTGTTGTACGTAAATGAGGGGGTGAACGGGGGGAGGGCAGAGGCAAATAAGTACGAAATAGATTAGTCAATTTTCAAACTCGTAAGTTACATTCTCGCGAAAAACATATTAAAACAAATTGAATAAAAAAAAATTAACATTTTCAAATTTTTACCAAGGCAAAAAAAAATGTTGCAAATATTTATCATATTTTCAAATTAACCTTAAAACATCATTAAGAAAATACGCACCTATCTAAACGAGTGAAATTAATCGATACGAAGAAGAAATTACTAACAATCGAGCCCAACACAGCGAACCCTCGTACAATTCTGATAATTATCATTACGACAATGTTCTTCTTCTTCGAATTAACCAAATAATTACAAGGTACGGATGGCAATAAAGTACTTCAAAACGCAAACGCAATTTCTACCTTGATGATTCAGATAGGCAATCGTAATTACCCCAAAAAAAATTCCGAGAAACCAATGAGTAATTTTTCGAGGGTGAAAAAACAAACAAACACGCGAAACAAAATCGAGCAGAATGAATTTTCGACGTATTCGACGACAGTAATTTTTTATTACTCGGATGAGTCAACGAAAATTCTATTAAAATTCTATTTATAGAATCATCTTTCGAAGAATTTCATTAAAAAGAAAATTTTTCTATCGAATATCGTCATCTCAATTCGAAAAATGTTTTTCTTACCTATTTCGCAAGTTTCTTTCTTTCATTTTATATTACAAAAAAAAATTTTAAATTGGAAAATTTTCAACGATACGCGAGTTTAGTAGGAGTAAAATTTATATTAACGTGTGTGAAAAATTTTTTCCCATATTATCGTTTCGTTTATATTATATTTTTGATTTTTTTTTTTTTTCAATCAATAAAAATTTACAATGGAAAAAAAATAATATAAAATTGAAATTCACGAAAGGAAAACTGGAAATATAAAAAAATATTCCATTTTGAAATTTTAATAATTTTTTCGATTTTTTTTTCACGTTAATGTATAATAAAGGCACACTAAAGCGAGAAAAAAAAAATTCGAACAAATATTTTCCCCATCAAAGCAAGATAATTCCTCCTATAAGCTAATTTTCACGTGTACCAGCGTAACTCAAGAAAAAAATAACAAAGTATATCTACATTCTTAGGTAAAATAGTATGTACTAGTAAAATAATTCAACAATTTGGTACTTACCGGTCGATAAAATTGGCCGTAAATTTTACAAGATGAATGAAAAATTACAAAGCACTTTCGAAAATAAAAAACTTTTTTTTTTTTTTTGTTCGAAACGAATTACACACGAGCACCGATCAACAATCGTAATACAAATGCAACTTATAAAACTGCTAGTAATTTAACGTAGTGACATAATAGTTGGAAAATCCTCTTCTCTCGACCGCGTTTATTTTCCTCCCTTATTTTTCATTCAACCTACGCACAGCGAGTTCTTGAATGAAAATCTCGCGCATGCGGTCCACACGCAGGACAACCCCTTCCGCGTAATCTCATTTATACCCGAAAAATCAATATCTTTCGAATCCGACGGTATTTGGGCACAAATGGCAAAAAAAAAAAAAAAAAAAAAAAAAAAAAAAAGATAATAATCAACGTAGATGCCTACTAGAGGCTTGTACAAAATATATGAGGTAATTTTGTAATTTAAAACGTAAAAAATTTTATTGTCGTAATTGGTCTATGCGAAACATCGGCGCCATTAAAAAAAAAAATGATAATATACGAAGCACGACAAAGGATAACCATTTCTATTTAAATTATATAAAATGGAACGGTATCTCTCGTTATGTGGTAATCATGTAAAATAATATCCCACTCGGTGAAACAAACGATTAAGAAAAAAAATTCATTCAGTTGAAATTTTATACCTAACAGTTCAGCTTAAATTTACACGAGGATGCTATATTTTTCAATTATATAATTTTTAAAAAAATACCTAGAAGTGGTTTTTATCGACTTATATTTCATCATTTTCTCGACCAGTCAAAAGTTTTTGTGCGAAAATAAGCAAGCAAAAGTAACTATTACGCTTTTCCGCATATCCGATTAAATTAAAATACGTATAATTAATTTACGCGATTTTCCATCAGCATAAATAGTCACGAGAAATACGCAAAAGTAAACTCGACACTCGATCTGGTGAAAAAGAAATTAAAATACTTGACGAATATTTTGTTCGCCAAAGTGGAACATTCAAATGGTGGAAATTACTTCGCTAGATTAATTCGAATATTAAAAAAGTTTATTCAATTGATGAAGTTTAACATTAGAATTCTTTAATCTCCGGCTGATGATTATTTTTTTCACGACGTATTGGAAGATGGAGACAAGCTTTATATTGGTAACACTGCGTATTTCAATAAAAATGTCAACCTACTTTTGTTATATTAAATGAAAAAAATTTTTAGGAATGGAAAAATTAAGCAAGTATTTTCGACTATGAATGATATGTTGAAAAAAATTTGAACGAACGATTAGAGGATTTTTTTCATTAAAATATCGAATTTATTTCAGGAAAGATCAATAAAGAAAACAAACGATTCTTTAGATCAAACTTCAAAAAACATGTTCATCATTTTGGTTTAGAATCATTCGTGAACGATACAATACGACTGAAGTAAATAATGACGGGAATATCCTTAAGATGAACGAATTTCAATAATACAACCGATTTTTTCCTTTTAATACGAACGATAATTACAATTCCAACGAAGTCGTTCATAAACGATTCGTTCGAATACAATACAATACCTGATTTCCAAGAAGATACTGTTAATTTGGATGATTTTCAATTTGGCCAAGTCGTTCGCGAATGATTTGCCTAAATTATAATTGAATCGTTCGCGAACGATTCGTTCACTGAAGTAAAAATTATGGATACCGATAGAATGATCTTTGAAAATTGAAATTGAGTGAGCTGAATATTCGTTCGCGAACGATTTATGCCATTATTAGTTGAGATTATAAACGAATCATTCATCGGTGATTCAATACCAAGAAACTTGTGCCAGAAAATTTTCGTAAAAACAACGACGACCAGGGACAAAGTCGTTCTTGAACGATTTGCTCACATTAAAATTGAATCGTTCGCGAACGATACGTTCGTTGATATGAAAATAATGGATGCCAATAGAATGATCATTGGAAATCGAAATGGAGTGAGCTGAATTCCTTCACGAACGATTCATGCGATGATTAGTTGAGATTATGAATAAATCATTCGACGGTAATTCATGATACATCTAAAATTGGGTGGGGGCCTGAAAATTTTCGTAAAAACAGCAACGACCAGGGATAAAGTCGTTCGTGAACGATTTTCTCAAATTAAAATAGAATCGTTCGCCAACGATTTGTTCATTAAAATGAAAATTATGAATGCCAACGGGATGCTCCTGGAAATTTGAAATCAACTGAGCTGAATTCGTTCGCGAATGATTTGGGTGGTTATCAGTTGAGATTATGAATGAATTATTCGCCAGTGATTCATGATTCATGATTCATACAAAGCCGGTAAAAAGATACCAAGAAATTTGTACGAGAAAATTTTCATAAAAATAGCAACGACGTGAGGGAAAGTCGTTCATGAACGATTTGTTCATGTTGAAATCGAATCGTTCACGAACATTTCGTTCGTTAGAATAAAAATTATGGATGTCAACAGAATGATCATTGAAAATAGAAAAAATTTAAATCAACTGAACTGAATTCGTTCGCCGATGATTTATCTTGTTACTCGAACGAATTGAATTATTTTTAGTTGGAATTATAAATGAATCGTTAACCAGATGAGTCTTTAATTTGACAAACGATTACTACGAATCTAAATTCCTTTCAAAAAAAATATAATACAGAAGTTTGCCAAATCATAACCGCAGTGTTACCAATTGTCAAAAAAAAAAAAATTATCGAATATGTAATTGAAAACATAGAAAATTCGAACCAAAATTCCTTTTTTAAATTACTGTCTCGAAGAAGAAAAAAAAAACCAATTCTTGAGTAACAGCTTCACTTTTCAATTGAACTCTCGTTCTCGTGACTTGTACCGCGAGAAGAATCGCTACTTGGTCATTGTTTTTGGTACAAAGGTGACGTAAAAAATCACAGATTATTATATAAAAACAATGAAAATTCCAAAAAAAGAAAAAAAAAAAACAGGTAGGTAGATAGGTAAGTAAATAAATAAATTAACAAACAAATAAGGTCAACAAGAAACAATACTCACAATATTACTTCATTTATCATTTTTTGAAAAACTCCTTTCGAAAGAAAAATACCCAAGTATAATAAGTAAGTATAAATCGTTCATATTGGGAAAAAAAAGGCTTGAGAAAAATTCTCAAATTATTGTCGAACGAGGTGAAGCGCAACAGAATCGGTCACTCTATAACGATTAATCGATTAAACTAATAAATAAATCTAATAAATACAACGAACGCAACGTAGAAAAAAAAAACGATGAAATTTAAAAATTATGGCCATCTCGTGACGATTTTATATTACAAAAAAAGAAAAAAAAAGTCGTCGCCGTACAATGCGACCGATAAATGCAAATAACAAAATTAAACTAAATTTTTACCCATGTTCGCTGTCGCACACGCCAAAAAATATCGACCAAACCATTTTAAGTATATTATTTTATACGTGAAAAAAAAAAATAGGAGAAAGAGGACGCGCAAAAAAACCGATACTTTTTTTTCTCTACAATTCACCTCTCCTCTCTTTAAGCATTCCTTCTATTTCTTCAAAGTTCAATTTCGCGTTTTCGCCAAACACGAATGACACAAATTAACATAAATAGATAAGTTATCGAAACTACGTACTGCGTGTAATTGCAAATCGAATTTTTGTTTTTTTTTTTTATTTCGCTACATGATTTGTCCAGCAAATAAAATAAATAAAAACAAAATAATAATCAAATAAAGAAAAAAAAAACGCGAAATGAAAATTAAATGAAAATAGAAAGAAAGAAAAATAATAATAAATGAAAAAAAAAAAAAAATAGTAGTGTAAAAACGTAGCCGTGTGTGATAGTACCTAAGGGCTAAGTCGTTCAAACTCTAACGATCTGGCTAAGCTAATAAATACTCACCATTTATCTGGCTATTAAAGGTCTGATTTTCGTTACATTTTTGAGTATTATTAGCCGAATAATCTAAATATAATTCGTCGGTGGGTTCTTTTTCGAATTTTATCGTCGTTTTGGATTTTTCATCGGCTGTGGCCGACGATGGTGTTTCTGGTACGCTTAATGGTCGACTACCGACGAACGAGCTTTCCAGCCAGCATAATCTTCCAGTGCTGCCTCTGGGAGATGTTGATCTGTTCGTATAAAATATAAACGAAACGATTAAGCGGAGTTTGGAAACTAATAATAAAAATAGTTAAATTTTAATCCATATTTAAACTTAATAAATACAAATTTTATACGATTATTATTCGTAGTGGTTATTTTCTGAGCACCCTACACTTTCGTTATATGCTCTTCAGTGAACCACTACTACTTACATGATTTGTAAAGAATACAAAGAGCGATGATGAAAAATCAACTTGTACCCCCCCCCCTTTCCCCTTTCATGAAAAACTCGCATCTTAAATCTACAAGTCGAATTTCAACCTCTCGAGTGAATTTATTGTACTGATAAAATTGGCCCAAGTTTAAAAGGCAACAGATCGAGTGAAAAATTTTCAAATTTTATCTCCTCTTTTCCACTCGACTGCATTGCAAGAAGTGGTAATTTGTTCAAAACGACAGAACAGATGGATAAAAAGCAACAGCTTGAAGAAAAAAAACACAAACTAAACTAAACCAAAGGTCTACAAACCTAGATGAACTGTCTGCGTACAATCTGAGACTAGGGGATAATCTATCTGAACTTTCTCGAGTACCGGATACGTAATGAACAATTGCTGACGTCACTTCTTTGATAGATGTACGAACTTCGGTTAAACTAGGGGATGACTGTTGACTGCCATTCTGTCGAGACATAAAACCATTAATCATCATTTTCTTTGGTATATTATTAACGCAACGTAACGTTAACATTCGCCAGTAATGTATATGAAACTTTTTTATAAAGTTATTATCATCAAGTTTTAAAAATAATAATTTAGCTGCGTAGGTTAAGTACTACTACTGGCAAGTCGAGGTATATAATATTTGATTACCTGATACTGTGGTAATAGTCCAGCAGCCAGTCTTTCAGCTGGTGTTCTGGGTTTGGATAATTTCTCTTGCGATCTCCATCCGAGATAGGGTTGTCTGTAGTTAAAGGAAGACCTGGCCGATCCGCATGGCGAAGTGCTACTGGAATTGGTACCACTGTTTAATCTACTAGTGCTCCATCTAGAGAATGCGTAATGGGTTGGACTTGGGCTGGTTAACACTGCGCCTGGATTTGAAAAACAAAAAAAGGAAAAAATTAAAGTTTTTTTTTTGAATTCAGGTACAACTATTAATAATGGGGAGTATTGATGAAAGGTGGGAGGGGGATGGGACAGCTCAGCGTATTCTACATTTACCTTAGCTTCGCCAAGACATTGTTTCAAATACCTAACTTAAAAAAGGATCGTTTTGAGATGAGACACAATGAGGTTGATAACAGGGTGAATAATTGAAATCTCAAAAATTCACACCAACACGCTGAATTTCAACCCTGTGGTTCAATTCCGAAGGGAGATATGCGTGAAACAAAATCGAAAAAAATACAAAAAATCTGCCCCAAAAATTTTTCTTGAGGGATGTCAGACCTAGCAATGGAGCTGAGCAGCTGAAACTTTTTGTCGCAGTGAGAAGGTGAAATTGGTTCAAAAAGGCCTCCCCCCCCCCCAATACATTTAGGATCTCTGCTGAGACTGCTTGGTCAATTTCAACCTTTTGGCTCAATTTGAAAAGGAGATATGACAGGAACAGACTGGAAAAAACGACAAAACTATGCTGAAAAATTACTTTTTGAAAGATGCAAGAGCCAGCAATGAGTCTGAAAAATCAAAAAAAAAATCTGAAAAAGCACACCTAAAACTTGTGCTGACTTTAATGGCCAAAAAAAACCCAAAAAACAACAAAAACCGCCGAAAAACTACTTTTTGGACCATGCGAGGAGAAGGGGGGGTTACAACTTTAGCTCAGAAGTCAACCTACCAAAACCAAGAACGTCTACTATGCCTAATTTGGATAAAAAAAAAGGGTGGGATAAGCTCGCAAAACCACTTCGAGACTGTGAGGAACAGGAGGGGGGGGGGGGGGGGGGGGGGGGTGTGGAACTCGCAATGTCGAAGCTGCCGAAAGAACACATACTAAATCCATACTTGCCCAATTTCAGCGTATTAGATGAATTTAAAGAGGGATATATGGAGATATGCATGGAAGAAATACTTTTTGAGACTATGAGAGGGGTACAAAAGGAGGCTGAAGAGTTAAAATACTCCAAAAAAACATATCTGAAACCTTTACTCAACCTACATTCCAGATTTCAACCACCTAGTTTAATTCGGAGGGGGTATTTTTCCAAGGTCACATAAAGGAAAACCTCGCATATCTCCGTTCCTAATTAACGTAGGAGTCCAATTTTCGGCCAGATAACACAACTTTTCATTTTCCATTGATCAGAATGAAAAAAAAAGCATCGCTTCATTGGGGGTAGGAAGGGCTCAAAGGAGCTAAAACATACATACCCAATTTCAAGTTCCTAGCTCAATTTGGAGGGGAGTTATGCGAAGAACAAACTCAACAAATAAAAAAACAATCAAAAAACCACATATTAAGGGGCTGTGTAGGGGTGAAATGAGGCTGAAAAGTCGAGACCCCCAAAAGGGACATCAAGGACTCCTACTAAACATACATACCTAATTTCAAGTCAAGTCCAATTTGGAGGGGAGTTAAGGGAGAAACAAACTCAAAAAATGAAAAAAAAACAAGAAAAAGCGATAAAAAACATTTTTCTGGGGGGGGGGGGGCGTGAGGGGGTGTAATGCAGCTAATAAGTTGGAACCCCCAAAAGGCACATCTAAGGCTCCAACGGAATGTACATACCAAATTTCAACTTCCTAGCTCAATTTGGTGGGGAGATTGGGGAGGATCAGCCCTTTATCAGGGTATAAAAGGGGAAAACCCCCATATCTCTCCTCCTATTTGACTTAGGAGGTTGATTTTTGGATATGCTATACAACATTTGATTCTCTATAAATTAGTTTAGAAAAGGGAAATTTTGATGTTTTTGACCCCTCAGCACCCCCTCCCTTGAAATGGGGCATAACTGAATTTTGACCCAAAGTCATCCCTACTTATATATATCTATAATTTTAACGTTTGGGGAAAAAAAATTAAAAATAAATATCTGACGTGGCTAAAAATTGTCTTAATCGTTTTCTAGGACCTCAAAACGGTTTTTGTTGATATTGCCCTCCTCATCCGCCGTTGGTCAATGGACTGTAATAGCCTGGTTTTCACTGATAAAATGACACAGAAAATCATACTAATCACAATTTTTGCAATTTTTGGCTCACAGCACACATTTTCTTAAATTTGAACACAACCGAATTTTGACCTCAACTAAAGGCACATCCAACACCTATACTAAATCTACATATCAAATTTCAACTTCCTAAACAATTGGAGGGGGGAGAGTTATGTGAGGAAAAAACTCAAAAAAATGAGAAAAACCAACAAAAAATAACATTTTTAGGGTTGTGAGGAGGTGCAATAAGGCTGAAAAGTCGAACCTCCCGAAAGACACATCTAGGACCCAACTTCCTAGCTCAAAGAAAACTTGGCCAAAAAAACACATTTCTGGTCTGAAAGGGGACGTAACGGGGCTGAAAAGTCGAGACCCCCAAAAGGCACATCTATGGTCTTTACTTAGTTTATGTACCAAATTTCAACTTCCTGGCTTAATTTAGAGAGGAGATAGAGGGGGAACAGCCTTTTTTTCAAGGTCAAAAAGGGGGGAAATCCTCACATCTCCCTTCTTAATTGACCTAGGAGGCTGATTTTTGGGTATCTGATACAACTTGGAATGGGCTATCGAATGATTCAAAAAGAAATAATTTTTGCAATTTCAGCCCCTCAGGAGCCCCCCCCCCAATTTCGGCACGACTGAATTTTGGACCAAGGTCACCCTCACTTCATAATATCAAATGGTACGCCAACCGAAGCCTATTTTCCCAAATTTTATCGATTTTGGTCAATACCAAGCTGAGCAAAGGATTTTTCAATTTTGGAGGAAAAAAAATAAAAATAAAAATAAATATTTGACATGACCGAAATTGGTCGTAATGGTCTTCCACGTACCAAAAAACTGGTGCTGCGAGGGGATGCAACGAGGATAAAGAGTAGAAATCTCCAAAAAGCACATCTAGGACACTTACTAAATCTACATACAAAATTTCAATTTCCCAACTAGATTTGGTGAGGTGTTATGCGTCTCAGAAACTAGAGAAATAAGAAAAATCTACCAAAAAATTACATTTTAGGGGCTGTGTGTGAGGGTGCTACGGGTCTGAAAAGTTGAAACCTCCAAAAAGCATATATAACAGCCCCACTAAATCTGCATGCCAAATTTCAACCTGCTAGTTCAATTTGGAGTGGAGTTTTATGCATGCCAAAAACTTGAAAAATAATAAAACCCCATCAAAAAACTGCATTTTTGAGGCTGTAAAGTTGAAACCCTACAAAAGTATAGCTAAGATCCCTCCTAAATCTAAATATCAAATTTCAACTTCTTAGCTACATCTAGATTTGGAGGAGCCTACTAGAAACTTACAAAATAAGAAAAACTTACCAAAGAGCTACATGTTCGGGGCTGTGAGGGGATGCAATGGGGCTGGAAAGTCCAAAGCCCAAAAAAGCACATATAGGATCCCTACTAAATATACGTGTTAAATTTTACTTCACCGCCTTAATCTGAAAGGAAGATACATATGAGCGGAAGAACCTTTTTTCGAGGTCAAAAAAAGGGAAAACCCCTCATTTCTCCCCTTTTCATTAACATAGGCGAGACTGATTTTTGAGTATGTTATGCAACTATTGATTTTCTATCGATCGGTTTCAAATCGAATAATTTTTGTGATCTTCGTTTCTCGGCACCCCTTCCCCCAAAAATTGGACATAAATGAAATTCAACTCAAGGTCATCCCCACTCAAAAATATCAAATTCGTCGCCTATCCAAGTCTACAGCCTAAATTTGACTGATTTTGGTCGGTATCGAGTTGTTTTCCACTTGGGTAAAATTGCTAAAATGAACGAAATAAACAACAAACATGACCGAAAATGGTCTCAACGGTTTTCTAGAACCCCAAAACAGATTCTATTGATACCCTCCCTCCCGCTTCTCGATTGACAGTCTGTAACAATCCGGTTTTCACTGAAAAGATGACATATAAAATCATGCTGATGAATTTCTGCCAACGACCAGACATGGTCCTAATACTCCTCTACGACCCCGAAACTAAATCTGTCAATTCTTGTCCCCCTCTGCAGTGCGATAACTTAAAATAAGCCAGTTTTATCAGGCCAAACAGCAACATACTTGTGGGACTTCTCGGTGTGGTCGATAAGGTGGATCCGAGACTCGACAGCGAAGTAGTCTTCGACGGGAGCGTGCTGGCGTTCCAACGATTATGATGATGCTGATGCGTTTGAGCATTTTGTCCGGCGTCGCTGTGCCTTTTCAACAAAAATCCTTGAGCCGGTACCGTAGAATTTTTATACCATTCCGGAATGTTCAACTTTTGCAACGATCTTTGTACTCGTAACTCATGTTCGGACATTTTCTTCTCACCGTTACCCTTTTGTAATTCATTTTCCGGTGGCTGTAAAAAAAAAAGGTTCCTAAATTAGTTTCGGTGGTGATGGTTTTTTTTTTTTTTTTTTATTTTACAATCCATAATACGATATGTAACGTATTTTACACCACGTTAAAAGCTTTCTACGACGTAATTAAATTTACCGCGCGACGTCGAAAAACCAAACTTTATTCCATCCAGTTCGACTCACTCGTGGGCAAACTAATTATAAATGCGGACTCGATAAAAAGCGATAAGTTGGATAAAAAAGAGAGAAAAAAAAAAAGGGGTACACCACACACACTGCAACGTTTTGCTCTTTCCTCTTTTTGAAACATTTTCCGTCACACCTTGCTAATACACATAGCAGTTGAATCGAATTACTTTTCAACTCTTGTGTGTGTGTGATATACCAAGCCACGTACCTACCTCTTATACCTAAACCTATTTACGACAAGTAGGTATAAAGTCTCGCTTTTCTCGTATCTATCTTCCCTACCAACACTTTACTTTATACGACGCGACGCGACGTATTCGGTTAACTTGGGTGCGAAATTGAAAATACACTTTAGTTGATTGAGAGTATAAGTATACCTTTTATTTGTCGTTTTGTCTGATTGCCTGATATATTTTAACCGAACAAAACGTCAAACTACATTTCATTTCACATTTTCACCACTATTTGCCAATTTATACGAGCAAGCGAAGAGATACGCCCGCAGGTAGGTAGGTAGGTAGGAAGGTAGGTACCAACGTTGGAACATTTGTCGTCTTCCGAATACTGTACACTCTATTCTAGGCTCGTATCGTTTATCGTCAGCCTATTATCAGAATGTTGAGAGCTTTTGTCATTGTACGTATGTACTGTACGAGTACCCGACGAACTAAAAGTCAAGATTTTCGAAAAGGCACAATATAAGTGTATAATACAACGCAACGTACCGATATTTCCTCGCTAACCCGTAGATATCATCTTCCATTTCATGTACACATATGTACCTGTCATATATATTCTACTCTATCGTATGTATTATCGCGAAACGTACCGATCTACGTTGGTGTATAAGGAAAGAAAGAGAGAGAGAGAGAGAGAGAGAGAGAGAGAGAGAGAGAGAGAGAAAATCGTAGGTATACGCACGTCCGATTCGCCATGTCATTCGTCGATTACAGAGCTTTTAATATATTTTCAGCGAAAAAATTTCGTCGGGAAAATAGCTAATACCATTTTTAGAATTCCTGCCTATATTCGAAAAGGTTTTATTCAATTATAAGATGAAAGGGAGAAAGAGAGACGTAGAAAATGGTATAAGTTGAGGTAGCATGGCGCCTAGTTTGATAAAGGCGAAAAACTAATATAATGTGGGGAAATCCTCCCCCCTCCCCCACTGTCCTCCAGGAAAAGGAAAAAACTTGGAAAAATATTTGAGACCAGGGCTGGATCTCAGACAAAGATGGAGAAAATCTGCCCCTAGACGATAGAGGAAAGAAAATCCGCAATCAAACTATAAAGATAACAGTAATATTTTCAATTTCAAAGATAAACATGATCTAGAACCCAGTTCTGGAATATAACTCTGGAGATAAGACTTGAAAATTTTAGTTCTAGAACTAAAAATGATTTAAGAATTATGGTTCTAAAAATAAAGATAAAGACAATCTAGAGCTTAGTTCCACGTGTAAAAGTGTTCTAGAACCCAGCTTTGAAGATGAAATTAAAATTTTTACTTTCAGAATAGAAGGAGTAGGAGGTGATTTACACCTCGATTTCGGATAAGAAAACGTTTTAGAACCAGGTTTCAAAGTTGAAATTTGAATTTTGATTCAACAGATAATGATCTACAATTTGATTCTGAAGTGAAAAATAGCGATGAAATTTAGAATTTGGTACTATAAAGAAGAACTTAGTTCTACGTACAAAAAAGTTCTAAAACAGATTTTGTAGTTGAAACTTGAATTTTAGTTCTAAAGATGATGTGATTTGAAACTTAGTTACAGGTGCAAAACTAGTTCTAGAACCCAACTTTGGAGATGAAATTGAAATCTTAGTTCTAGATGCAAAAGAAGAGGTTCTAGAACATAATGCGATGAATGAAATTTAAATTTTGGTTTCAGAGATCAATGTGATTTAGAACTTGGTTCTAAATGTCAAAAAAAAATATGCTAGAACCAAATTACACCGATTAAAGTTCGGTTTTGGTTGTAGAAATTTTAGATAGTTCTACATAGATGCGAAACAGTAATAGCAGGTTCTAGAACCCAACTTCAGAAATACAATTGAAATTTTGGCTCTGGATGGGGGGAAAAGGGTTCCAGATAACGACTCAACAGATGACATTTAAATTTTGATTCTAAAGATGTAGGTGATTTGGAATTTCGTTCTAGGTATGAGAAAACGTTCTAGAACCGGACTTCAGAGATGAAACTTGAATTTTTGTTCTAGAAACAAATGTAATTTAGAACTTAGTTCTAGACGTGGGAAAAAGTTCTAGAACATGTCTGGATAGATAAAATTTAAATTTTGGTACTAAAAATTTCAGAGAATTCAGAATTTAGTTTTACTTTTATTTAGACGTGAAACAGGAACAACATGTTCCAGAGCCCAGCGTTGAAGATGAAATTCAAATTTTGGATCTGGATGTGAAACAAGGTTCCAGAACCCAATTTGATGGATTAAAATCAAATTTTAGTTCAACAAGAGAAGGTAATTTGGAACTTTGTTCCAGAAACGAGAAATGCTTCTACCCATAAAATCAAACCTCAGAAATGAAACTTGAATTTTGGTTCCAAAGACAAATGTAATTTAGAACTCAGTTCTAGATGCGGAAAAGGTTTTAGAACCGGTCCTTACCCGATTAAATTTCAATTTTGATACCAGAAAGTTTAGATAATTCGGAACTTAGTTCTAGAATCTGACCGTAGAGATTAAATTCAGATCTTGATTCCAAAGACAAAAGTGAATAAAGCGAGCAATTTCTCAAACCTGGCTCTAAAGATAAATTTACAAATTGGTTCTACGGATAAAGAAGATGTAAAACTTGATTGTACATGTGAAGAGGTTCTGAAGCTTAGTGTAGGAGACGAATATTTGAAATTTAGTTCAATGTATAAAGCTGATCCAGAAGTAGTTCTACGGTTACAAAAGTTCTAAAACTTGGTTCTGGCAATGAATATTCAAAATTTAGTTTTATAGTGCTGAAGATAATCGGAAGCTCAGTTCTAGGGGCCAGAAACCAATACACATCTCTTGAAAAATATCCTGACCCATTTTCTTTGGCGGAGAATGAAAATGCACTACTTATTTCAACGCCAATATTCTATAGTAAACTAAATTGAGGTAAGGTGAAAATTTTCCATAAAACTGGATACTTCAGAATAGGCAAACCTCGGGAAAAATTTCGTTTGCCCAGGGTATTATTTCATTTATGGCACCTTTAACAAGCGACAATGTTTAGAACTTGTTTTTAGAGATGAAGATAATTTTTCAGCTTCTCAGATAAAGGTGGGCTAGAACTTGGTTCTAGGAGTAAAAATCAAAACCTGCGTTCCATAGATACTACTCAGAATCATAGTATGAATTAGAAATGAATAAAAACATATGGACAAAATGTGCTGATATTGTACAAAGTGTTCAAAGAGTAGTCTACGTTCAGGTCTCAAGGTGGACATGGCTAAACAGACAGTTTGCCCCAAATCAGTGGTTTCTAAAATCACTCATTTAAAAATCTCAAAATAAAAAATTTAAACAGATTTTCTCGAGAATTTACAAAAATTTCCACCCAGATCTTTATAACATTATTGATAACATTTTGCGAGTAAATTTCAGTACACTTTCTGTCAATTGGTCCTTTCATAAATAGCTGAATGGATAGTAATGAGTATTTTGTCCAATCATTCATTACTTCTTCTCATAAACTTTTATCTGAAAATCAAAATTATGACTTGCGAAACCAGACATGAGTAAATTTACCCCTTCATCCGCTCCTAACTGACAAGATACATCAGACAGATGGCGTTCAACTAGCTCATTCAATCAAATTTTATTCGCCTGTTTTGAGGGGAATTTTTCGCTGTCAAGAGCTGTTAACACTGCAGCATATTAGAAGGTAGATAAAATTTATACAATTTTCTCAATATTTAATCATGTTTTTTTTTTTTTTTTTCAAAGATGTAAAAAGAATTCTCAATTAAACTAGAGAAAAATAATAAAAAAATCAACATATTATCTACTCACTGGTGAAAATTTTGCATTTCGAGGGACAATCTTGCGACATTAAAGAAAATTGAAATTTTTTTTTCTTCTACCAAATGCCGACAAATTTTAAAAATGAAAAATCGACACAAATCTTTGAAATATTTCTCAACTTTATATTCACTTTTTGAACATTCTTTTCTACTCTAAATACCACTCTTGCTGATTTATCCTTCAAAAAAAAAAAATTTCAACAAACCTGGAACGCGCTTTCGTACACAGTCTGCAACGAAATATTCCTAAACAACGAACACTTGGCGGGTAAATCGCCGTACATTTTTGTTAAGAAAAAAAAAATAAAAATAAATAAATAAATAAATAATAAAAATACACCAAACAAAAAATTTAATAATCTATCAGCATCATCGGTGCACTATTCCATACTCGACTTCGAGTCACCAGCAGCACACAACACAACCACACAAAACTGTACCATACCACAAAGACATGATTTTAGAAAAAATAAATAAATAAATAACCCAATGTTATTTTGTTCTTAACAAAAAGCGAAGGAAATGGAGAAAAAAAAACGCATTTTTCCGGCTGAATAACCTTAACCGAATTTGTTCTGCATTAAAGTACAGAACGCAAATAAGAACAACGTCGAATACAAATCCATATTAAAGAGTACTATGCATACAATTTCAAAGCACTCGACGACAACATTATTACTAAGCGAATTGAAATTGAGAAAAAAAATACAAGGTAATTAAACAACCGACGAAGGTTTTTTTTTTCTTTCTTTCTTTCAACGCTGCTAAAATACTCGTTAATTATGCTCTGCAAAGGGGTTTGAAGGCGAAAGGGGGGGAAGGCAGCCAGTGTTTGTTTTAAAATGCAAAACATCTGCGTGATTCGCGACACTATAAAGTTTTTCACCAAATGGACCAGTTATCGAGTGAAAAATTTTCATTTTTTAAATAACCTTCTCTGCAAAACAATTAGCTTAATTTATAACGCAACGTGCTGTTCGTTTTTATTGTCTCGGATCAACGTTTACAAAAAAAAAAAAAATAAATAAATAAAATATGTAAATAGATAAAAATTTCAACTCGAATGTTTTACAAGCTTGTTTGCCAGACGAAAAGTACGCCATTGCGACGATTATTTTATTTCAAATAGACACGTAGACTATTAGGTAGATAGGGGTTTTATATATCTTTAGCTACAATAGCTCTTTTTACCTCTACAATGGTTACTCTCTTGTAGCTAATCAACTTGACGGATGTTTTTTGCCTCTTCGGGATCTCTTGCTTACTTTTTTTTTTCACGTAGTGAAATACCTTCCTAATGAAACCATCTTCTTTACCAACCTTAACGGAAGGCGCGTCAAAAAAAGCCATCTTTTCGCAAAGTATACCTATTTTAAAAGGGCTAGAATAATTCACCGCATGGTGAAATTAAAATTTAAACGTGTACAAATTACACACGTCACTAAATGGACAACAACAACGCGATACGAAACGATTCTTTAGTAAAGACTACGACGACGACCAACACTTTGAAACTGCAATCGTACTGAATTTTGAATACGAAACTGGTATCGTGATCTCGCGATACCAGTTTGGCTTCATCACAGATAAATTTCACGTACGAATATATCGATAAGATAACATTGTATTTGAGGAAATGCTAGCTCCATGAAGAATAGAAATATCGTTTTACAAAGCCAAGGCAATTAAATTAAGTACGAATATTTTTTTATCGACGATGAAATATTTACCTTTATGTACGTCATTTGACAACGATACCTATAACACGGTTGTTTGACTCTGTATAAATTATCAGCTTCGATCATGATACGCTTAGGCGTCTTTTTTTTTTTCACTTTTTTAAAATTCACCCCTATCGACCACCACCACCACCATCACCACCATCATCATCGTGTATTCTTTTCGCATATCGACGACGCGACAAACACAGACACCGACAGTAAAAAAAATTTACATAAACCGATTCGCGACGTCGTATTTGTCATCGTCAAAATACACGAACGAACATTGAACCGACGAGTATAGTAGAATAAAATGAAAAAAATATATCAAAGAAACCAAACATGAACATAGTCGTAAAGCAGAAAAAACATAAGTTAAAGCCACCACACACACACACACACACACACACACACACACACACAGTTCAACACACGTGCATCACCATCGTCGCGAAAATTTCATAAGGTAGCTTTCGTTTCACAACGCCCAATGTCCCATAACCTACTGATATAGTTACCGCAGTAAGTAGCATCGAGTTTCATGATTTATTGATTGAAAAATGGGGGCTGTTTGTAACGGCGACGTCCTAATGCCTCTGCCGAGCCCGTTGCCCATATTACCCCCCTGTGGATATACAGTACACATAACTCGTGTGTACGGATAATGCCTAACTACCTACCTACCTACCTAGCGTAATAATACAAATACCTACGATAATATCTAAATTATCTATTGATATCGATAGGCCTCTCTACCCTTGTATACTACCACGTACTCGTCTTCAGTACTCAGTGTATCGCTATACACAAATAATCATACTAATAACATAGATAGGTAAGGTAGGTAGGTAGGTAGGTAGGTAGCAAACATAATACACATAGCTGCTATATTTAGATGGAATGTGAAAAAAAAAAAATACATAACACAGATTAGGAAGCCTTATTTCCCCTATTTTTTTTCACACACGACGACATGGTTATTCGACGAGCTTTTTTCCAGAGATTCCCCCCCCTTTTCTAATTCTAATACGCCTACACACATAATACACTAACCAGCGAGTGAGTGTTTACGTAATTTAAATTCTTCGCCAAGCTCGCACGTATTTAATGTTAAGTTCGATTTAATGTTTTCTTAAAGACAATATTGTCGACTATTTTTCATCTTTATGGGTAAGCTTTTGACGGCTTTGAATAGCATTTGTAAGGTTACTAAACGTACAAAAAAAATACCTACATTCGAATGCCGACCTATGTACATGTACTATGCATTCCTTTATCGAAAATAGTAGATACGAGAATTCGACGAAAGTTTTCATTCAAAGGCTGTAACAGTCTAACACAGAAATCTTCGCAATTGGATGGCTCCGATTTGAGCGAAACTCAGCTAAAAGGAAAAAGCATATTCGAAAACGTACGAAACTAAATTTTCAGCTGCTCAAATTCGTTTTTGGATTTTTAGCGAATTTTTGATAATCCCTACCCACACAATGTAGATGATTAATATACAGTAAAAATGAAATATTTCACAAAAGTGAAGAAAATTGTATTGCTGCTACTAGGGTGGGGGGGGGATATAAAATTTTCCCTTCCCCCATCACCTGGTATCGATTGAGGTCTGAGGGGGAAAGCTGTTGAAATTAATTTAGTTGCGAAATGTAATGATTCTTTTTACGAAATTGTTACGCATATTTGAACACAAAATAATCATTATTGGAAAATTTTTGCCATTTCCCCGTTCTTCAAGGGGGGGGGGGGTCAAAAAATATCATTTTTAGCGTTTTTTCACGATGTTTTTGAACTCCCCCCCCCACAGTGTTCCCTTAAATGGATCCAGGACATCAATTTTAGATTATTAAACGCAATATTTCAATTTTATTCCCCGCAGATGACTTTTTCAGGATCACTCGAAAAAGGTATTTTTTCACAAGCTTTTTTTAAAATAAAGAATATTCCCGGATAAGAATAGCGAAATACCCTTTATCACAGGTATTCAAAATTTTTACAAAACATCCTAACGAAAAATCTCAGAGAAAAATTTTAGGGCCAAAAAAATTTACCCCACTTTACCCCTCTCCCTCAGAATATCGAAAAAACTTTTACATAAAAATCCAGCTATCGACACGAATTTTTCCAAATTTGTTTCAAACCTTGGGACGGGGGGGGGAGGGGAGGAGAAATTTCAAATTGCTACAGCTACGAACCTTACGGGCGACGCGGTACATAAAATTTTTTTCTTTAATGCGGACGTTTTGACAGAGCATAATTTTTTAAAAGGGAAGTACCCCACCCAAGTGTTACACGCCAAATGAAATAAATTTTTTTACTGCTGCGTAGAGTATTCAAAATTCCCCCCCCCCCCACAATCAAAATTTTAGCCCCTAAGATCCATTAGTGAAAGAGAGGGGGGGTTGGGGGATGGAATTTCAAAAAATTAACGAATAACGTTACAAAATTCATGAAAAAGTGAGATAACTCGAGTTCATACCACGCTTGGGGGCTAATTTTTTCACCACGTACTACCCTCGATATGGACCACCCAGGGGTGGGGGCACCTCGGAGGTGTATTTTTGATCATCACTTTTTCTATTTTTTTGGATGAATTTTGGATGGATAAAATTACACCCTCGAGGTGTTACACGCGGATCCGGGCGACTACCCCACCCCTGGGTGGCCAATATCGAGGGTAGTACGTGGTGGAAAAATGAGTCCCCAAGCGCGGTATGAACTCGAGTTATTTCAGTTTTCATTAATTTCCCACTGTTATTTG